>VMDO01015683.1:0-13583 GCA_007922755.1 Pedetes capensis
TGACTTACCTTATGAATTCTTGTTTAACATATGAGTCATTCAGGAGAAATTGTTAAGTTTTGATATATTTTTGTGGTTTCTAAAATCTTGTGTTACTGTTTTATAACTAATTGTGTATAGGGGAGAGAATTCACGTTGTATGGATTAAATCCTGTAATATCTATTGAGACTTGGTTTGCATCTTGTGTATGTTTTAGCATAGGAAATGTTCAGTATACTGTTCAAAAGTTAGTATATACAATCATGGCTGCCTATGATGTCAATTTCAAGGAACCAGTTGGTAATTTTTTTTTTCATTTTTCTTTCTGTGGTACTAGGAGGAGAAGTTGAACCTAGGAACCATCACATGTGCTAGGAAAGTGCTGTACATGTAAGTCACACTGCCAGCCCCTTTTTAATTTTTTGTATTGAAACAAGATCTTGCTACGTTTTTACTGTCCGCTTCTGGGCTGGAACTAGCAATCTTCCAGCCTCATCCTTTCTAGCTGCTTGAAATACAGCAGTGCAACCCATTGCCTAGATGATAGCATTTTTTAAAAAATTTCATATATGTTGGCAGAATTTCTATCTACTTGTTCTATCAATTCCTAAAATAGAGTCACTTAATTTGGATTTTCTGTTTCCCATTTTCATTTTTATCAGTTTTAGCCCAAGGGTTTTGAAGTTCTGTGTAATGCATATATACTTTTTGTTCTTAGGTTGATATGTTTTGTATAATAAAATATTCCTTTATATCCCACCACAGAAAACAACAGAAGGACATAGCAATCCACTCCCATTGCAATCTCAAAGCATCCAGTCATTGAAACCCGTATGAGGGTTGCTATGAGTAACTCAAAAGCACCTAACAACAACAATAATTTATTGTCATAAATGTTCATGATATGACCCCATTGGTGTTGTAATTGTGTCCATACCTAGACTGAGATTCTTCTATATGGCATTTTATTTAATCCTTTACTATTCACTCTTATTAGCTCTATCTATTCATTCAAATTTTTATAACATTTATTAATGTAATTACTGATATGGCTGTATTTAAAACTATAGTCTTGGTATCTGTTTTTCTATTTTGTTTTCATATATATGGTAGTTTTTCCTCTTATACCTTGTTCTAAATTTATTGTTTTGCAGTATTTATTTTTGTTTATACTGATTAAGAATAGCTATTTTGTTTGTTTTTAGAGGTTGGTTAAGAATAAATGTTGTTGTTGTTGTTCCGTGGAGTCGGTATCCGACTCATAGCGACCCTCAGAGGGTTTTCAATGGCAGACTGTTTCGGGATTGCCTTAGGGAGTGGATTGCCAGGCCCTTCTCCCATTTTTGAGGTGCTGGGAATCGAACTCAGGACCTCAGAGACTGCAGCGCAGCGCTCTACCAACTGAGCTAAATCCCAGCCCCAAGAATAAATAATATCATCATTATTATTATAATCTCTGAACAAAGACAAAAAGTATCATTTTGGGGGCATGAAGACTAACTTCTTTCCCTGTTTTATCTTACTATGATACAAGTTGAACTCAAACAGAAAAAAATATTTGGCATGTTCAAGAGCTTATGATATAAGTGTATTTATATATGTTTAGGTATTACAAATATAGAAATATAAATGTTTACACACATACATATGTAGTATATACATATTTTTGTTTCATTTAAACATGCTTCTATATAATGTACATCTGTTATATCTGCCCACTTGCATTTAGCATAGATGTTTTGTGAAAACAAATTTCAAAAATTGAATAATCTTTAGTATACTTATTTTAACTTCAAAAAATTTTGGAAACTTTCTTGTTAACTCTGTGCCAGTAGGATTTAGGAACTAGAATCTTGTTATTTTACTCACCAAATTTAAATATTCTAAATGCTTACAGAACATGTTACTTCAACATTTCATTAAGGCAATTGGCTCAATAAAATTATAACCTTTGAATATGTTAAGATTAGTCAGTATTTTTAAATACTTAAATAGGTCAAAATTGGAGACTTTATTAGGTTTAGAAAACTCTGTTCAGAACATGGTAAAACAAAATCAGATGCTACATTTATATATAAACAGAAAAACTCGTATCAAAAATAAATCTATTTCACTGAGGACTGGATTTTACTGTTTAAAAACAAGAAATATAAGGATATTCTAAGTGACATCATTAATATTTATAACTTATTTTGTGAATTGTCTATAATAATATATTAGAAAGATATATGTCAAAATGGTATATACCATTATCAGCAGGAATGAAAGGAATGCTGTAAGATGAAAACTACATTTTTATGAATTCCTCAGGTAACTGGTGATGACAAACTTAATTATACAGATGCTAGTTATTACAGCTAAAATTAATGATATAAAGAAATCCAAATATCACCCAGACTTTTCATGAGCTCGGATGCTTTGTTTTGATTATCGGTCTTCCTTTTACTTTTTCTTCAAAACCTAGAACTAGTTATTAACAACTACTATCACTGTACAGGGAGAGGGGCCTGGCAATCCACTCCCAAGGCAATCCCGAAGCACTCAGCCATTGAAAACCCTATGAGGGGTCGCTATGAGTCGGATACTGACTCGAGGGCACCTAACAACATCAACAATCACTGTACTGCTTTTCATGAAGAAATGGCATTTATGGATAGTGAAATTGAATTATCATAGCATATTGTCTTCATAACATATGAGGAAAAGCATATGAAATATCTTATTTCTGGTAGTACATGGAGCAGTGCACTAGTAATTTAACAACAGCATTTCTAGACATATGAGCAGGGCAATTGATTAGTCTCCATCAGCGTTCTGAAGCTTGTGTAATTCTTGAAAGAGACTCTTTTCTGCAAGTAATAATTTATATTTTCATAAGTAACAATATTCATCTAATTTAGCATAAAGACATGCAACAGGGTTAAGCACAAGAAAGAATATGCAGTTGTATAGAATCCTTTTGCAAGAAAAAATCAAATTATTATTTAGAATTTCCATACATCATAAATAAAGATGGGAATACATTGGAGACATTTTTGTGTATTTTCTATTAGCCAAAGTACATAAATAAATAGTATTTTGGAAGATAAAGAAATTTTCTTAAAAATTCAGAAAGCTCACTGAAGGATAGCCATGCAATTATGAAATTCTACCATTAGTTTTATACCAGATTCAATTCTACTTTCTTTGGGTCTTAAATTCTTAGGAAAAAGAGAAATTGTCTTTAGATCAGACATACATTTCCAGTCCAGATATCTGTGTTTGGGGATGGGAAGAAGATGGCTACATAGCAATACCTTATCAGAAGTTATAGCAGTTTGCCTGGTGGAGGATTTGAGGCAGGACTCCAATACAGAATCTAACAAGGAAATACATATTTACAGATCTTTAGGTGGAAATATTGATTTTAAGCAGTCCTTTAAAAATGTATTATGATTATAAATTTATTAAAAATAAGAAGGTCTCCTTTTATGTTTGTCTAGATTTCTAAGATATCTGATTTTCAACCCCACTATCAATAATATTTTTTGTATTCATAGGCATGTCAGTGCTATTTTTCCTCTAAAGAATCCTGAGACTCTGTCCACCTAGTTAAATTGGCCCTGGTGCCTCACTAGGGCTTCTGTACATTTACCATGCAGAAATTTCCTTCATCTATTATCCTCAGATTTCTCTTTATTATTATCTGCGCAGAAACATATAGAATTATTTATGTTTGGAATTACATGCTTTATCCTTTTGGTAGTTTAATTTTATTTTCTATAGCATAACACAAGGTGAGGTGGGTATTTAAGCAAAATTTGTGGTGAAGAAATTCCTATTTCTGTTTAAAAATATCATTATTTCCTGACTGGGTAAAGATTTTTTGTTGAAAACAATTTTCAGCAAGAATATTAAAGACATTACTCTTTTCAGTTTTGATATTTTCTTTGATAAGTCTTCTAAACTAGTAATCATTTTGTCTTTATGATTTATGGTGTTTAACTCTTTCAAAAGGGTCCTATTCCTGACAGATACTTTATACAGGACAGCATAACAGACAATGCAATCCAGGGAAGGAAGGTCGACCAAGTAATAAAGGTTCTGTGCACAGTGCTTTTTAACAAGATATATTACTGCCTGAGCATGATAGCTTTACGTGCAGTATTCATGTCTTTTTCTTGCAGAAAAGGTATCAAATGAATATTGTTTTATTATATCCAATAGGTTGTTTAACAATCAAATGTGTTATAAAGACAATACAAGGTAGACAAGATAGTAAATTTTAAAAATCAACCAAGAAAGATAACATCGAAGTAATAAACAGATAGAGAAAGCAGAAACAGAGAATGGAGAATATATTGAAAGAATCTTTAGTTATGATAAAGACAAACTCCTCATCTTCGTCCCCAAATTTGTTTTCCTTCCTTCTTTCCTTCCTTCCATTTCCTTCCTTCCTTCTTTTCTTTTCTCCTTTCCTTTCTTATTTTCTGATGTCTCAGTGAGTAGTCATACCTGCTTCGGTAGCTAAGGTTAAAAAGTAGAATATCTATATCTTATTCTTAGGACATGTGGATTCTATGTCTCTTATTTCTGTCTCCATTATTTAACTTTTTATATCCATCTAGTAACCACTGAATCGATCTTCATACTGCACCCAATAATATATGCTCTTAATTCTCACTTTTAGATTTATTCCTTTCAGTAATATCTCTATTAATACTCTTGTTTTAAATGGTAAATATTACCTCAGGAAGCTTTAGTAGATCTACATGTCCTTAATATGAGCTAAAAGTTACTAGAACATATCACAAGGATTTTTATGGTAGAATCTCTGAGCAACTGGTAAATCCTATGTATTATCTCTTGCAGAATTCAGTGCCTTTTTAATCCTGGAAATGCACAGTAACTTACAAATTTCTGTATATTTTATAATGTATCTTTTCTCTTTGCTCTAATTGTGTTTCTACCTATGACTTGATATATCTTCATTTTGTTTATTATTGTTGCTAAATGCCATCATATGGCATCTGACTCATAGTGACCCTATGTACAACAGAATAAAACAGTACCTGACACTGCCATCACCAGCCTTACGTAGGTGCTTCTCTGATAGTCATAGGATTTTCAATGGCTGATTGTTTTGGGAGTGGACTGCCAGATCCTTCTCCTGTTTTTGCAGTGCTGGAGGTTGAACCCAAGGCCTCAGAAAGCACGGAACAACTCTCTACCAACTGAGCTAAACCCCAGTCCCGTATCTTCCCTAACCACTGATATTTATGCCAATTCCTACCCTTGCTAAGCCTTCAACCAAATTATTAGTCCTACAGAAAGCCTTCAACATAAACATACTCTGAGATTTTGGTACATCAGATTCTGTTTGCCCAAAGAAACTTTGCTTATATGCGCTATTATTGTTATTTGTCATAATGTTGTTGTTGTTAGATGCTGTCCAGTTGGTGTCTGACATATAACGACCCTATGTACAACAGGTGAAACATTATTGTCAGTGCTTCTCTGCTGTGCATAGGGTCTTCAATGGTGGATTCAATTTGGGGAGTGGGTTGCCAGGTCCTTCTCCCAAGCTTACAGTGTCTGGTGTTCCCTGGCGGTCTCCCACCCAAGTACTAACCAGGCCAGACCCTGCTTAGCTTCCAAGATGACAGGATTGGATGCCACAGTGGTAAGACTGCCAGCCAAATAATGAACATATGATGTTTAAAATGAAACTAAATTAATTTCTATGTCTGAATTATATACTTCTTACATGGTTTGGAAAGAATTATTTGAATGCTAAATAGCTATTTTTAGACATTTGATCATGAAGAAGAATCATTAATGAGTATGCCCTTTATGAAGAATTCACTGCATGCCATAAGACATATTCAGTATTTTTAAAAATAGGCATGTTCTTCTGGGTGTATTGGAATATGCCTGTTATCCTAGGATTTGGGAGGATGAGGCATGAGGATCATGAGCTCCACATTCCATCTGGACTACATAGCAAGACCCTGTTTCAAACAAAACAAAAGAAACAAACAGAAAAGTATATATTGTAATGCACACAAAAATGATTTAGAGAAATATGCTTAGGTTGTAATCTCCTGAATCAACATACTGCTCAGATTAATCCTACAAACAAAATAAAATAATACATTTTCTTAGTCATGACCAACTGAACTTGACATTTAGAAGGTTCTGAGGATGTTCTATGTTTTATTTAAAATCTCTTTACTGCCCTACATGGTTGTAGCTTGAGCTGCAACTGTTAATTTTTTTCTGTAAATTAACTTGAAATTTGCAATTTTGCTTCTTTATGAAACATTTCATATTTTGAAGGCATTGTGGCCAGGCAATAATTACTCACAGTACATAATGCATTGGCATCTTGCTGAGGATTACTCATTTCACTAAATGACATAAAATGCTCATACTGTCAGCTTTTAGTGTTTGTATAACAGATACTTCAATAACTTAAAATTTCCATCCAGCAAAAGAAAATTTATACTGAAGATTATAATAGTTCTGGAGATCATTTCTAACTACTTATTTAATCTGGCAAATGAAACATCTTCAGAATTAAATAAAGCATTGGAAAAAAGGAGCTCTCTTTTTCAGGCCTCTGACAACTTTATTAAATACTGTATATACATAAACCAAACTCCTACTAATTACCCCAAGAGCCTTATCAGTTTTTCATTCCACCCAAAACACAAATCAATCTGCAAGAATTTCCATCTGTTTCTTCCTGGGCTTCCCAACAACCTTATATATGTAATACAATGAAGTTTGGATTACTTTTGCCTAGAACCAAACAGATGGCATCTTATTTTCCTTTCTATACTTTGAGCTCTTGATTTTCCCATAAATGCTTAGGAACCTACTATTAACAGACCTCAAGATCTTTGTTATAAATGTTTTTTCTTCTCTGATTCCTCTTCCTAAGTAATTGTTTATGGCTGTGGATCTATTTCATACTTTTAAAAAAGATGAAATAATAAGCATGGCCAACAAATTCCATCATCACTGAAAAATGTGATTAAATTTTAATATAGCTGCTATTCTTAGGTAGTCTCTCTTTATTTTGATAAACTTTCATATCAGATGAATACATGGTATGGCCTATAATAATATAAGCATATTTTGGAAAGATTGATTATGATTATGGACATGTGGTCTTAACTCAAAATTCACTAGTTTTTTGCAAATATCTTATACCATCCATTTTAATTTCTATTTTTTATCCATTTTTATGCAGGTTTTTTATACAACTAACATATTTTGTTCCATACGCCTCATACATTGTGCAACTGCAATTAGATATGCATATGTTAAATGGCTTTTTAAGAATCTCAGAAGCTAAAATATGTAAACTGAGCCTAAATTAGTATAGCACCTTTTCAGAAGATATTTAAATCTCGCATAAAAAGTACCAAGTGCTCATTATATCTACACTAAAACTATCAGTTAGAAACAAATCAAGGTGCCAGGCACAGTGGCGCACGACTGTAATCCAAGGGGCTTGGTAGGTGGAGGCAGGAGGATCACAAGTTCGAGACCAGAGGCAGTCTGCATAATTTAGCGAGACACTGTCTCAACAACAACAACAACAACAAAAATTTAAAACAATGGGCTGGGGGTGCAGCTCAGTGGTCTAGCACTTGCAAAGCACGTGAGCATGAGCTACTGGGTTCAACCCCTAGGACCGCAAAAAAAAAAAAAAAAAAGAGAAAGAAAAAAATCAAGGCATGGCACATCTCATTAAACTTTATCAACAAAGATTATAGGATGAAGGGGATTACTCTATCTCTGTATTTGAACCTGGTATAAATATCTGAGATTTAAGGGTATAATCTAATCTCAAATTATTGTCTTTATGATTTTTTCCATGTATTAGGGATATTTCCAGCATTAACATCGTTATATCAAGTCCTAAGTAGTAAACATTCCATGTAAAATATTAGTAATTTTATTTTAATTATAAAACCTCATTGAATCATAAACTCTAGAGACCACCAATATTTTAAGAGGGCAGCCTTAGCCAGATGCCTGAGCACATGCTCCTAATCACAGCAGCTCCAGAGGCTGAGGCAGGAGATTTGCAAATTTGAGATCAGAGGCAGACTGTTGACTTAGCAAGATTCTGTCTCACAATAAAAATTTTAGAAAGAGGGTCTGGGGTGTGGCTTAGTGGTAAAGTACTTGCCTAGCATGTGTGAAGCCCTGGGCTCAGTGCCCCCAGTACTTCCAAAAAATCAATCAATCAGTTAAAAAAGGGCAGTGTTAGGCAGTTATTTTAAGCAATGATCTTATGTCTACCATCCTTTATATCATTCCCACTTAAATTCCAGAATTGTCTTTGTGTTTGCTAGCATCACAATCTAGGCCGCCTGATCATTCTTGCCTTTTACATAAGTTAAATATTCCATTTGTGTTTTTCATCAGTTAACGCATGTTTTCTTAGAATGCCAGAGCCGTAATCTAACGTAGTGAAAAAATCCAGCCTGCTCACTCAGAGTGAGAATTTTTTTTTTGCTCTTTATCCCACACCCCCAGATTCTTTTCACTTCCACATTGTCGTAATGCTACTTTTGTTCTGATGTACTTTGGGGTCACCCTCAACTTTAAGGATGGACCTTTGATTAACTTAAGAATGTCACTATAACCTAGTCATTCTCATAAAAAAATCACCTAAACTAAGTCATACAATTGTGCATATTCAGAATAGATAAAGAAAAGGTCATTTTTATTCTGTAAAGAACTTTTCATATTATATCTTAAATTACTACTACTGAAGTTCTCTGCAGGCCAAATCCACACGGAGAATGGCAGATGTAGGTGGTTTTTAGAGATTTGGAACTCTTCATACAGTTGGGTCAAATTATACTTTATTGTTACACAGACTAATAAATTATGTCTTGATCAAGACTCTGTGTTCAGTTTTATGTTACTAACAACACAATGTATTTAAAATCCTATATACAAGCCAGGCAGGGTGGCACACACCTGTAATTACAGCAACTCTGGCAGTGGAGACAGGAGGACAGCAAATCTGAGAGCAGAAGCAGCCTGAACAACTTGTTAGCAAGACTCTGCATCAAAATAGAAAAGTAAAAAATAGGGAGCGTGCAGCTCAGTGATAGGGTACCCACACAGTACCACAAACACAAATAAACAAATAAATAAATAAATAAAATACTGCTAATCATCTGAAAATGAGTTTTTTAAATGTAGGAACAGCATTAATTCAGTTAACAAGGAGCATAGAAGAACTTTCTTTAAGGTCATCCTTTTTTAAAATATTGGCTTCTCACATGAGCTAAAATAAAAATTATATATGGTACTACCTTAACTTAGGACCTTCTCTTTGCTGTCACTCCAACACTGGAACTAATTTAACATACTTTTATTAGTGATTAGTCATGGAAGATACCCAGATAACACTTGATTATTGACTTCTGTAAATTCACTGATAATTGGTCTAAGAACATCTAAGAATTTGTGGACTATATATTGCTTCCTTTAAGTATAATTAATAGTTCTTATGCTCATTTTTGATTGGATAGTTTTTCTTTTGGTGTTCAATATTTTGAGCTCTTTATATATTCTAGATGTTAATCTCCTGTCTGATATATAACTGGCAAAGATTTTCTCCCATTCTATTGGGTGTCTCTTCACTCTGATAATTTTGTCATTTGCTTTGCAAAATCTTTTTAATTTTATGCAATCTCATTTGTCAAATCTTGCTATTGTTTCCTATGCTATTGGGGTTCTGTTCAGAAAATTCTTGCTTATGCTTATGTCTTGAAGTATTTTTCTATGTTTTCCTCTAGCATTTTCAAGGTTTCATATCTTAAATTAAGGTCATTGATCCTTTTTGAACTGATTTTTATACAAGATGAGACATAAGGCTCTGTTTTCAGTCTTCTGCATGAAGATATCAAGTTCTCCTACCTCCATTTGTTAAAGAGGTTGACTTTTCGCTGGCTTATATTTTAGCATCTTTGTTGAATATCAAGGGGTTGTAACTACAGGTTTAATTCTGTATCCTCTCTTCTGTTCCATTGGTCAAGAAATGAACAGAGATTTCTCAAAAGAAGAAATACAAATGGCCAAAAATCATATGGGATAATGTTCAACATCCTTAGCCATCAGGAAAATGAAAATCAAAACAACATTGAGATGCCATCTCATCCCAATCCGAACAGCTACTGTCAACAAAACAAACTACAACAAATGCTAGTGAGGATGCCCGCAAGAAAGGAACACCACTACCCTGCTAGTGATAATGTAGATTGGTGCAGCCAATATGGAAATCAATATGGAGGTTCCTAAAAACACTAAAAATAGAGCTACCATGTTGTTGTTAAGTTCTATCGAGTCGGTATCCGACTCATAGTGACCCTATGTACAACAGATGAAACACTATTGTCTGTGTTCTTCTGCTATTCATAGGGTTTTCAGTGGCAGATTGGTATTTGGGAATGGGTTTCCTGGTCCTTCTCCCAAGCCTACAGCACCTGGTGTTCCCAGGCGGTCTCCCATCCAAGTACTAGTGAGGCCCGACCCTGCTTAGGTTGTGAGATCTGACTGGATCGGATGCCACAGTGCTACGGCTGCAGGCTAAGAACTACCATATGACCTGGTTATACCAATCCTGAGTATAGATCTGAAGGAGTATAAGTCTATATACCACAGAGATATCTGCTCATACATTTTCATTGTAGTATTATTCATAATAAACAAGATACAGAAACATCCTAGATGTCCATCATCAGATGAATGGATAAAGAATAAGAATAAAAGTATGTATATATATGTATATATGTGTATATATACATATATACCACAGAATATTACTTAGTTGTAAAATTACAGCATTTGCTGTAAAATGGATGGAACTGGAGATCATCATTTTAAACAAACTAAACAAGACTCAGAAAGATAAACATCACGTTTTCTCTGATATGTGGAAGTTAGACTTCAATGTATATATTCAATAATAAAACCTATAGGTAATAAAAGTAGTAGTTGTTGTTGTTGTTGTTAGGTGCCATCGAGTCGGTATCCGACTCATAGCGACCCTCATAGGGTTTTCAATGGCTGACTGTTTCAGGATTGCCTTGGGAGTGGATTGCCAGGTCCTTCTCCCATTTTTGTGGTGCTGGGAATTGAACTCAGGACCTCAGAGACTGCAGCGCAGTGCTCTACCAACTAAGCTAAATCCCAGCCCTAGTAAAAGTAGAAGAGGCCTATTTAAGGAATGATAATGGACTAAAGGGAATGAAGATAGAGTCAATAAGAAAGGGCAATGAGATGAAGGAAAGGAAATATCACTTATGTTGCCCTTAAGGCAAAATAATAATGTATACAGATAGATAGATAGACACACAAAAAGTACATGCATACAGAATGGGAAATATTGGTGGGGAGGGAGGAGTTGAGGGAGAGGGGCATGAAAGGTAAATTGAACATGAGCAATGTACAATGAAGCAAATGTATAATTATGGCATAATGAGATCCATTAAGTTGTACATTAAAAATTACTAGTAACAAACAGGGCTAAAAAAAGGGAATATAAAGAAATGGTTCATCTATAAGCTACTTGCTATAAAGGAAAAGCTAAATGTTCTATGTTTGACCATACTGGGCATAGATACTAGGTACTAAGAGTGTTAAGAAAAGAAATTTTGGTAGAAAATTTTATATCTATCTTGGGTGCCAAAAAATGTATTCACAATTTAAGTGAAGTTAGCTAAATATAATTTTTGAAAGTTAAGTTGAATTACAGTGGTAACCACCCTGAGCACTTACTGTAATTACAAAAGTCAAATGGAACTTGTATTCATCTTTTGTTATTGGTGTATGTTATTGTTATTAGGTGTTGTGCAGTCTGTGTCTGACTCATAGTGAGCTTATATACAACAGGCTAAACATTATTGCCACTGCTTTTCTGTTATTCATACGGTTTTCAATGGCAGATTAGTTTTTGGGAGTGGGTTGCCAGGTCCTTCTGTCAAGCCTACACCATCTGGTGTTCCCAGGAAGTCTCCCATCCAAGTAGTAACCAGGCCCCACCCTGCTTAACTTCTGAGATCTGATGGGATCAGATGCCACAATGGTGCAGCTGCAGGCATTGGTATATATTGTTGTTGTTGTTGTTGTTGTTAGGTGCTGTCACTCATAGCAACCCTCATAGGGTTTTCAATGGCTGTTTTGGGATTGCCTTGGGAGTGGATTGCCAGGCCCTTCTCCCATTTTTGCGGTGCTGGGGATTGAACTCGGATCCTCAGAGACTGCAGTGCAGCACTCTACCAACTGAGCTAAATCCCAGCCCGGGTATATGGTATATATTAGGTACAACAATTTTAATATTTAGAATGTGTATTTTTGCACCCTCCATATATGCAGATATATATATATATATATATATATATATATATATATATATATATATATATATGCTGGTGGGTTGCAAACCTCTAGACAGACTGACATAGATATACACACTCAGAGGAGGAAGCAGAGGTGGAGGGTGAGGCAGTGGAGGAGGAGGAAGAAAGAAAAGAGAGAAACAAAGAGAGAGAAAGCACAGATGAATCATTTTAACCCTAAAATGGCATAATCATCTATGCAATAAATCCAAAAATAGGTGTAGTTTAAAATCCTGTAGTATATAAAATTAATAACATTTCAGCTATAAGATCAGTATGTAAAGTCAATATTAAAATATACCAGTAAAAAGTAAATTAAACATATGAGTTTTCAAAATCAATAATTTTTCCTCAAAAATTATAGTTAGCTGATCTTTTATAATATTGCAAAGGCAATTAAATGGAGAAAGGATATTCTTTTCAAGAAATGGAGTTGGAACAATTGGACTTTGAATGAGTCTTGCAACATTCCTCAAGTATTACACAAAAATTTACTCAAAATGGCTCATAGAGTTAAATAAAAATATGGACGTCTATAAAACTGCCTGAAGAAAGCTAAGAAGTAAATCTGCCTGACTTTCTCTTACCAATGAATTGTTAGGTAAAAGAACAAGGGAAAACATTATTAAAATCATAGAGTATAAAAAGGGAAACTGATGATCTGATAATAGCAAGTTCTGCCAAGCACAATCTTAACTATGTAATCAGTGTTATCATTCATGATTGGTATCATTGGGATATTCTTACTCTCAGATATTCTGTGATGGGAAGCGCACTTATATCTGTTATTTCTAGAAACCTTATAAGCCATATCCAATAGTCAGAAAAAACCAAATTGTCAAACAAATCCATACTGAGAATTATTGTACAAAATATCTCATCCTGTCCCCTCAAAACTCTCAAGTAAGGAGAAACAAGACTGTAAAGCTGTCACAGACCAGCAGATATTAAAAAGACACAAATTCTAAATAAAATATGGTAGCCTGGGCAAAAAATGTAAATAAAATTTAGAATTCAGCTTAAAAATATTAGTGAAGCCAGATAAAGGATATAAAGGCATTTATAGTATATTTTAACATTCCTCCTTTAAAGTAATCTACCTAAAAACTTTCATAGATAAACACATATTTTCATTGACTATTATGATAAAAGGTAAATGCTTGCCTGCAGCGGTAGCCCTGTGGTATCCC
>VMDO01015683.1:13683-50397 GCA_007922755.1 Pedetes capensis
GTTAGTACCTGGATGGGAGACCGCCTGGGAACACCAGAAGCTGTAGGCTTGGGAGAAGGACCTGGCAACCCCCTCCCAAAAATCAATCTGCCATTGAAAACCCTATGAACAGCAGAGAAGCACTGACAATAGTGTTTCCCCTGTTGTACAGAGGGTCGCTATGAGTCGGATACCAACTCGACGGCACCTAACAACAACATAGGTAAATGCTTAGTACATGGGACTCGACGGCACCTAACAACAACAACAAATATGATAAAGTACTGCAAATGTCATGGAACGAAAATTTTAGCTCTAAAAATATACATTGTTATTGTCTTCAGTAAGCCTGTTCTAGTATATAAAATTGTTAAAATTAAAATCAAATACAAATATTTTTGAGAAAATAATTGTTTTATGAGTATAAACACTGGATTAGTATGAGAAAATACAACACATTGACTCTTCAACAATTTCACTGTTTAATATTCCCCTTTTTCTGTTAATATAGTTGTTGTTGTTGTTGTTGTTGTTAGGTGCCCTTGAGTAGAGTGCGACCCTATGTACAGCAGATCGAAACACTTGCTGATTCTGTGCCAGCCAAACCATCTTATTTATGTTTAAGCGCATTGTTGCAGACACTGTGTCAATCCATCTGGTGGAGGATTTTCCTCTTTTGCGTTGACCTGCCACTCTCCCAAACATGATGTCCTTCTCCAGGGATTGATCACTCCTGACTACATGTCTGAAATATGTAAGACGCAGTTTGGCCATTCTTGCTTCCAAGGATCACTCTGGTTGTACTTCTTCTAGGACAGATTTGTTGGTTCTTTGGGCAATCTATGTATATTCAATAGATGTCTCCAGCACCACAATTCAAAAGCATCAATTCTTTTTCTGTCTCTCTTGCTCAATGTCCAGCTTTCACAAACATATGATGCCACTGAAAATCCCATGGCATGAGTCAGAGGAACCTTCATCTTCAATGCGACATCCCTGCCCTTCAATACTCTAAAGAGATCTTTTGTCACACCTTTTCCTAGAGCAATGCGTCTGTCTTTTGATTTCTTGACTGCTGCTTCCATGGGTGTTGATTATAGAGCCAAGCAAAGCAAAATCATGGACAACCTCAGTCTTTTCTCTATTCATTGTGAAGTTGCGTACTGACCCAAGCATAAGGATTTTTGTTTTGTTGATGTTTACTTGTAACCATATTGAAGGCTATGATCTTTGATCTTCATCAGTAAATGTTTTAAATCCTCTTCACTTTCAGCAAGCAGAGTTGTGTCATCTGCATAACGCAGGTTGTTAATGAGTCTTCCTCCAATCTTGATGTCATGTTCTTCCTCATAAAGTCCAGCTGCTCGGATTATTTGCTCAGCATATAAATTGAAGAAATAGGGTGAAAGTATACAGCCCTGATGCACACCTTTCTCAACTTTAAACCACTTAGTGTTTCCTTGTTCTATTTGTACAACTGCCTCCTGGTTCATGTACAGATTTCTCATGAGCACAATCAGGTGCTCGGGTATTCCCATTTTCTGAAGTGTCATCCATAATTTGTTATGATCCACACAATCAAATGCTTTTGCATAGTCAATAAAACATATATAGACATTTTTCTGATATTCTCTGCTTTCAGCTAATAGCCACCTGACATCAGCAATGATGTCCCTGGTTCCCCGTCCTCTTCTGAATCCCACTTGATTTTCCGGTAATTCCCTGTCTATATACTGCTGCAATCGCTTCTTAATGATCTTTAGTAGAATTTTGTTGGTGTGTGACATTAATGATATTGTCCGATAGTTTGCACATTCAGTTGGATCCCCTTTTTTGGGAATAGGCACAAATATGGATCTCTTCCAGTCAGTTGGCCAAGTAGCTGTTTTCCAAATCTGTTGGCATAAACATGTGAACACCTCCAGTGCTGCATCTGTTTGTTGACACATCTCTACTGGCATCCCATCAATTCCTGGAGGCTTGTGTTTCACCAGTTCTTTCAAGGTGGCTTCCACTTCATCCTTCAACACCATTGGTTCCTCTTCGTATGCAACCTCTTGGAATGGTTGGCCATCTACCAATTCTTTCTTGTATAATGACTGTATGTATTCTTCCCATCTTCTTTTGATGTTTCCTGCGTCATTTAATATTTTCCCTGTAGAATCTTTCACTACTGCCACTCGAGGCTTGAAGTTTTTCTTCACTTCCTTAAGCGTGAGGAACACAGAGCGCGTTCTTCCCTTTTGGTTTTCTGCCTCCAGCTCCTTGCACATGTAATTACAATATTTGTTTTTGTCTTCTGGAGCTTGCTTCTGAAATCTTCTGTTTAGTTCCTTAACTTCATCATGTCTTCCTTTTGCTTTAGATGCTCGAGGACGTTCAAGGGCAAGGTCCAGTGTCTCTTTTGACATATAACTTGGTCTTTTCTTTTTCTCTTGTCTTTTAAAGAACTTTTTGCTTCCTTCTTGAATGATATCTTTTATGTCATGCCACAACTCTTCTGGTCTCCTGTCATTTGTGTCTAATGCATTAAACCTATTTTTGAGGTGGTCTCTGAATTCAGGAGGGATATACTCAAGGTCATACCTTGGCTCCCGTATGCTTGTTCTAATTTTCTTCAGCTTCAGTTTGAACTTGCATATGAGAAGTTGATGGTCTGATCCACAGTCAGCACCTGGTCTTGTTTTGACATTTTGTATAGAGCTTTTCCATCATCTCTTTCCACATATGTAGTCAATTTGATTCATGTATGTTCCATCTGGTGAAGTCCATGTGTATAGTCTCCGTTTATGATGTTGAAAAAATGTATTTGCAATGAAAAGGTCATTGGTCTGACAAAATTCTATCATGCGATCTCCAGCTTCGTTTCTGTCACCAAAACCATATTTTCCAACTACTGAGCCTTCTCGTTTGTTTCCAACCTTTGCATTCCAGTCTCCAGTGATTATCAGTATGTCTTGATTGTATTTTTGATGTATTTCAGATTGCAGAAGCTGATAAAAGTCTTCCCTTTCTTCATTTGTTGCCTTAGTGGTGGGTGCATAAATTTGAATAATAGTCATATTAGCTGGCCTTCCTTGTAGGCGTGTGGATAGTATTCTATCACTGACAGCATTGTATTTCATGACAGATCTTGAAATGTCTTTCTTCATGATGAATGAAACCCCATTTCTCTTTAGTTTATCATTCCCAGCATAGTAGACCATATGATTGTCTGGCTCAAAATGGCCTATGCTGGTCCATTTTAGCTCACTAATGCCTAGAATGTCAATGTTTATGTGCTCCATTTCTCTTTTAACAATTTCTAATTTGCCTAGATTCATACTATGTACATTCCATGTTCCAATTATTAATGGATGTTTACAGTTGTTTCTCCTAATTTTCAGTCATGCCACATCAGCATGTTAAGCACCCTGGGGCTTTCCTCCATTTCTGTCATCACGGTAGACTCTACTTGGAGGAGGCAACTCTTCCACTGTAGTCTTTTGAGTGCCTTCCAACCTGGGGGCCACATTTTCAGCACTATATCTGACAGTGTTTCTTTGCTATCCATAGGGTTTTCAATGGCTAGTTGTTTCGGGAGTGGCTCTCCACGTCCTATTCCCTAGTCTGTCTTAGTCTGGAAGCTCAGCTGAAAATCTCTCCACCATGGGTAACCTTGCTCATGTCCAAGGTTACAGTGGCAGAGCTCTCAGCCTCATTGCAACATGCAAGCCCCCACAGTGCGGCAAACTGACAGAATTGTTAATATAGTATGTATCATTAATGTAATATGTAATGCAGTATTCTTCCTCTAATGAACAACAGCTTTTGTTGCCTATCATCATCGTTTTTGTCATAGAAAAAAAGAAAATACAGAAAAAAAACAAATTACCTCTAATAAAATAACAATAAAGCTATATATGCATTTGCATATCATGACTACTTAAGAAAGAAGAGGTCTTGTATTGATCTTATATTACATTGTTCATTTCAGTCATAGAAACAAATGGTTTACTAATTATCATTTCCTTTTGAGAAAGGACATATATTCATTCTTATTTAAACATGTTATTTGCCATTACCTATTATCTTTCAAGAATTTCCTTTTCAATCAAGACAGTAAGAAAAGTAAGGTTGACTTTCAGCCAGTTTTCACCTAGCAGGACAAATGCTCACATAATATCGGAGTGTGCTTCCATGGTTGTTGGAAAAATACTTGCAGCTCAATTATCTCTGTTTTGTAATATCCTCAGCTTCTTTGATTGTCCTCTTGTCACAGCCTATCTCACTCTAAGCCTCCACAAGAGGTATCAGAAGTATCAACAAGAGAAAGATATGCTAATTGTTGTTGTTAGATGCCATTGAGTGGTGTCCCAATCTTACCGACCCTACAAACAGGCGAAACACTATTTTTAGTGTGTCTCTAATATTCATAGTTTTTTCCATGGCTGATTGTTCTTTGGGAGTGGGTTGCCAGGCCCTTCTCCCAAGCCTACAGCACCTTGTGTTCCCAGTTGGTCTCTGATCTGAGTACTAACCAGGTCCAATCTTGCTTAGTTTCTGAGATCTGATGGGATCAGATGCTACAGTGGTATGGTTGCAGGAATTGCTTTCTAATTGTTGTTGTTAGGTGCCACCGAGTTATGTCTGATTCATAGCCACCCTCATAGGATTTTCAATGGTTGCTTGTTTTGAGATTGCATTGGGAGACGATTGCTAAGTCCTTCACCCATTTTTGTGGTGCTGGGAATCAAACCCAGGACCTCAGAGACTGCAGAGCAGTGCTCTACCAAATGAGCTAAATCCCAGCCCCTTGCCTTCCAGTTAGACCTTACTGATTGGTCAAACATACTAACAATTGTAACAGACCAAATATTTTGCCTTGTGTCAGCAAATGCTTATATTAAAGCACTAATTGGTATTGGGTATTGGAAATGCAGTTTGGGGGGTTAGATGAAGTCATGATGAGATTCATGTCTGTTTAAGAAAAGGAAAAAGGGAGGAAAGGCCATGTGATAATGCAGCCAAAGCCTGACATCCAAGCAAGGAAGACTTCCCTTGTCAATAACTGAATCTGCTGCATGAACCCAGTCTATGATATTTTGTTATACCAGCTTGGGATTTACTATTATTGTCCCACTGGAAAGAAAATTATTGTATTGATCTCCATTTCCCCAATTGTGTGAAACCAATCCTAGAAATACTAATAGGTATCCAAATAGAAAAGGTTCTCATACAAAAATATACATTAAAATTTCTTACCTTTTTCCCTTCTTTTGGAACAGTTGTATACATACAGGATTTTTAAGGCTTGAGGATATCTTCCTATAAGAACATCTATTTGTTGTTGTTGTTGTTGTTGTTAGGTGCCATTGAGTCATATCTGACTCATAGCGACCCTCATAGGGTTTTCAATGGCTATTTCGGGTTTGCCTTGGGAGTGGATTGCCAGGTCCTTCTCCCATTTTTGCGGTGCTGGGAATTGAACTCGGGACCTCAGAAACTGCGGCGCAGCGCTCTACCAACTGAGCTAAATCCCAGCCCCTTTGTTGTTGTTAGGTACTATAAAGTTAGATCTGATTCATAGTGACCCTAAGTATAGCAGAACAACAGTAACAAAAAAACCTACTTTATACTGTGCCATGCACACAATCCTATTATTTTGAGCCCATTTTTGCAGCCACTATGTTTCTTCACATTTTGAATCCTGCCATATCAGCAAAGGGTGCTTTACTCCATTCCCATCACTAAAGTCAACTCTTCTTTGAGGAGGCAACTCTTCCACAGTTGTTTTGTTGAATGCCTTCCAACCTGAGAGATCTATTTTACTTCAAATAAATTGTTGATTCTGTGACATATTTGGGAAGTAAATTGTTGAGTCTTATCTATTTACTAGTAACAGAACATTGTTATGTAACACTTTATATAACACAAAGTAAATGTGCCACTTTGAGCACTTTTTTTTCTATTTGTTATATTTTTATTCTGCTTATTAAGTGCCAAAAGCTGTTTAAAACAAACTTCAGATAATAAAATGCATAGAATAGAAGATATCTTCTTATCTGTGGAGGTAGTTAGATAAAAGCTCCATGCTGGCCATGGAGATAGAAATGAGATATTATGTAAAATAGTTTATTATCTAGGGGCAATTCTTTCCTTTTTTAGTGGTACACATAATTTTTATGTGCCTGCAGCCTTAGCCCTGTGTCTTCCAAACCCCTCAGATGATGGAAGCTAAGCAGCACCTGGTTAGTACTTGGATGGGAGACTGCCTGGGAACACCAAGTGCTGTAGGCTTGGGAGCAGGACCTGGCAACCTACTCCCAAAATCTAATCCACCATTGAAAATGCTATGAACAGCATAGAAGTACTGACAATAGTGTTTCCCCTGCTGTAGGTAGGGTTGCTGTGAGTCAGATACTGACTTGACAGCACCTAACAACAATTCTTATGTAGAGAAATTTACTTTTAAAAGAAAATACTTATTTTAAAAAATTTTAGAGGTAAAGACATTGAAAAACTTTTCTTGACTATGTGACATGCACATTTTTAAATGAATTTAGACCAATGTTAACACTATCCATTGCAACTGGGAGAGATGTATGGAAATCAAACTGGAGTTACACATTCCCACTAGGGGCAAGCTAAGTACTGAGCTAAAAGACTGTACAGTAGAAAACCAGAAATAAGGGATTTGCTGTTACACAAGCAGAAGACTCTAAGAGTTAAGAAAGCAAAATTTCAGATTTTAAGAATTCATATCAGAAATCTGGTAAACTATGGTAAGAAATCCTAACAGGTAGAGTAAGTAATACGTAATAAGTAATAGAGATCTCATTATAAAGATGTGTTTTACCAGGAAACAAAAATAGAGCATTAAATCTTACAAAGCTTAGTTTGCTTGTTTTTGCTTATTTTGCTTGTCCAGTCAAGTTAGTCTGACTCATAGTGACCCTGTATAAAACAGAATGAAATGCTACCCATCACTGTGTCATGCACATGAAATCTTTTGTGTGTATGAGGTCATTATTATAGTTTTTCTTCTCAGTTTGAATATTGCCACATCAGCAACTAGAGGACCAAGGGGCTTTACTCCATTCCAATCATTAAAGTCAACTTTAATGTGAGGAGGCAACTCTTCAGCTGCTGTAAATGCCTTCTAGCCTTGGGAACTCAATTTCTGCACTCTATTTGGCAGTGCTTCCCTGCTATTCATAGGGTTTTCAATGGCTACTTGTTTTGGGAGTGAGCTGCTGAATCCTTCTCCCTAGTATGTTTAAGTTTAGAAGCTCATTTGAAATCTGTCCACCATCAGTGGTCCTGGTGGAATCTGTAACACCAGTGGCAAAGCTTTCAGGATCATAGCAATATGCAAGCCCCCACAGCATGAGAAGCTGATAAACACATGGGTGAAGATGTTAATTAAATAACAGAAAATTGGCTTCATTTCCAGTTATCACTATTCTGACAAAGAAAAAGAAATCCTAGCATCAAGAACTGTGTGTGTGTATGTGTGTGTGTATATATATATGTATGTATGTGTGTGTATATATGTATATATGTATATGTATATATGTATATATATGCATATATATACACATATATGTATATATGTGTACATATGCATATATATACATATATACATATGTACATATATACACATATGTATATATGTATGTATATATATACATATATACATATATATATACATATATACATATACATATATATATACACATATGTATATATGTATATATATACATATATATTTGTTGTTATTGTTAGGTGCCGTCGAGTCAGTATCCGACTCACAGCGACCCTCTGTACAACAGGGGAAACACTATTATCAGTGCTTCTCTGCTGTTCATAGAGTTTTTAATGGCAGATTGATTTTTGGGAGGGGGTTGCCAAGTCCTTCTCCCAAGCCTACACCTCCTGGTGCTCCCAGGTGGTCTCCCAGCCAAGTACTAACCAGGCCCCACCCTGCTTAGCTTCCAAGATCTGACAGGATCAGATGCCACATGGCTATGGCTACAGGCCAAGAAAAAAATATATATATATGTATATATATATACACACACATATACAAATAGATATATATGTGCATATATATGCATATATATGCATATATACATATATATATACAAGAATAAATTTGCCAAATTATCTATGGCCTAGATTATTATAAGAACTTAATGTATTAAGTAAGAACTTAATGTATTAATTAAGAACTTAATTGTAAGAACTTAATGTATAAAATAATGTATAAATAATGTATAAAATATCCACAATGGTATTTTCTCATTATGTATGCAATATTTTGTTAGGTGGCATGGTGAGGGAACAAATTTTCAGTTCAGTTTATATGCTGAGAGTGGAAACTTATACAATATGGAGTCTGGGCAAGTTATGACTCTCTATGAACAGGCAATGTAGTGCTATGAGGAATGTGCTTGACTAAATACTACATATGTTTCACATCTCTTTGAAATGTAAACACATTCTACAAAATATTTTGCTTCTCAGAAAATGATTTGTCAAAGTAAGTGTTCCATATAACATCAAATTATGAAACTTTTAAAATATCAGTTGCTAAGACACTTAGGTTTTAGAACAAATGCTTAAGGAATTTTAGGATTACATCTCTTGCATAGTTTAAAAAATCATTCAAGACATCTAGTTACACTATTTTTTAAATGTGAAGCAAGAATGAGAGTTTAAGATGTCAAAGTATGAGATATGGCTACCTTTGCTCTTGAATGATATCAAAGTATTTCTATAAGCTGCTGTGCATTAATTGTTTCATTGGTAACATTTAAATTAGAAATATTAAGTTTTTAAATGAAAATATAAAAGAATGAATTACTAGACCTGACATTTTATGACACCACATGACTTAGCGGTAAATTAAAAAAGAAAAACAACGAAGGTATTGTAAGCTTTATTTCTTTATATGTGCAAAGCACTCTTTGATGTAATCTTGATTTGGGTTGACGTAAATTTTTAAATATTATTAAAATATTTACTTTATTATTGAATATCAGTTCTTAGAGAAAATGGAAAATGAGTCATTTTATATTTATTAAATGTGTTCAATCCTAGAATAACGATCATGATCCCAACCATCTTTATTTCATTATATAGTGGGTTTAATCATACAAAAAATCTATATGTAATGTGTCCCATGAGATCTGAAGTTACTTAAACTATCAAGAAAGACAAGCTACATTGTTATAGCATGGAACTATGACAACTATGACCTGATTGTCGCATAGGGAAGTCCATGATCTTTCTTTGATGTGCATTCCTCAGTACTTAATTCAAGAGAAAACAGTGTGCTTGAGAATCAAGCCTGCATGCCACTTAAATTATTGCAAAGTTCTTTTTGGAAAATCTTGGTTATCCCTGATAGAGGTGGTATTAAGTTACATCTTTCTTTTTCATTACTCCTATTACCAAGTGATTTATAACAATGAGAGCAAGTTTCATCCCTCATGTGAAATCTATTTTTTTTCTGCCACCATGCATAAAATCACCACTACAATGTTTCTTTGAAATTTGGTGTACTGTGTTCTTATTTAAACAGAAGATATATGACAGCAGATGAAATTGCTTAATGGTATTTTTTCACTCACAAAATTAATAGAATCTGTTTTCATGTAGAATGACATAAGTGGAAATATTAACTAGAGACATTTTCTTAGGTATACGTCTAGTTACAGTTCCCTGATATACCTGAAGTATGAGCAAGCAAACCATGGATATTTGAAAATTAATTAAATCTAGCTTATTTTTAACCTTTGTGAAGATTCTGTTCTTGTTGTTGTTAGGTGCCATGGAGTTGTGTCCAATTCATTGTAACTCGACGTAAAATAGATGAAACACTTTTGTCAGTACTTCTCTGTTCTTTATAGGATTTTCAATGGCTGCTTGCTTTTTGGGAGTGGGTTGCCTGGTCCTTCTTCCAAGGCTATAGCACCTGGTGTTCCCATGCGGTCTCCCATCCAAATAATAACCAAGTCTGACCCTGCTTAGCTTCCAAGATCTAACAGGATTGGACCCCACAATGATATGGCTGCAGGCTCATGGAAGATAAAACATTTAAATGGGCCAATAAGGAACATGCTGTATATATGCTATATATATTTTTCAAGGTTGTTTCAGTTAAATTCATTGTCAATTTACTTCTTGTTGTTGCTAGGTGTCATCCAGTGGGTTCCAAATCAGTGACACTATGTAGAACAGAACGAAACACTCCTTGATTCTTTGACAGACACACAATCTTATTTCTGTTTCAGTCCATTGTTGCAGACACTGTATCAATTGATCTAGTTGAGGGTCTTCATTTTTTCACTGACCTGCAATTCTTCCCAACATGATGTCCTTCTCCAGGGATTGGTGCCTCCTGACTACATATCCAAAATCCATAAGATGCAGTCTAACCATCCTTGCTTCCAAGAAGCACTCTGGTTGCACTTCTTCTAGGACAGATCTTTTGGTTCTTTTGACAGTCCATTGTATAGTTAATATTTGTCCTCAGCACCATAATTCAAAGCATCAGTATTTCTGTTTCCCATACTCAATGTCCAGCTTCCAGAAGCATATGATGCAACTGAAAATATCATAGCATGAGTCAGGCACACCTACCCCTCAATATGACATCTTTACTTTTTCCATACTTTGAATAAGTCTTTTGTAAGAACTTTTCCCAATTTAATGCATCTTTTGATTTCTTGAGTAGTGCCTCTATGGTGTTGATTGTCGAACCAGGTAAAGCAAAATATTGGACAAGCTCAATCATTTCTCCATTTATCATGAAGTTGCTTACTGACCCAGTTGTAAGGATTTTTGTTTTGTTGATGTTGAGGTGCAATCCATACTCAAGTCTGTGGTCTTTGATCTTCATCAAATCCTCTTCACTTTCAACAAGCAGACTTGTTTCATCTGTATAATTCAAGTGTTAAGGAGACTTCAGCCAGTCATGATGCTGCATTCTTCTTCATAAAGTCCATTTTCTCAGATTATTTGCTCAGCATAGAGATTGAAGAGGTACAGGGAAAAGATACAGCCCTGACATACACCATTCTCGACTTTAAGTCAAGCAGTATTGCTTTGTTCTGTGTGAATGACTGCCTCCTGGTCCATTTACAGATTCCTCATGAGAACATGACCTCTTTAACAAAAATATCACAACAAGGCTCTATTATTTATTTTTCTCTTTTCATGTATTTTCTTTTCAAATTTCTTTCTAAAGTACACCTATGTATAGGATATAAGGAATACCAATTTGTAGTGGTTTTTCTTCACATTTTTAGTCAAGAAATGTGGACTATTCAGCATCTTGCCATTGTGGCTAAACTATATACAGTGCAAATACATTTATGTTATAATACACTCTAAACTGACACAAAATGTATAAAAAGAGTGTTTTCAGGAATCTGAAAAGTAGTGAAATAATATAGTGCCTGAGGCAACAAAAATAAAAATGGTCCTCATGGTTGTTCTTGTTGTTGTTAGGTGCTGTCGAGTCAGGTCCAACTCATAGCGACCCTCATAAAGGTTTTCAATGGCTGACTGTTTCGGGATTGCCTTGGGAGTGGATTGCCAGGTCCTTCTCCCATTTTGCGGTGCTGGGAATCAAACTCAAGACCTCAGAGACTGCAGAGCAGGGCTCAACCAACTGAGCTAAATCCCAGCCCTGGTCTTGTAGTAGCCTGTGCATTTTTCCTGAGGTCAAGTTTTAGAATGTGGCCTAGTGACATGAAGCCCAGACAGAGAACGATAACCTCACTGAGTCAAGGAGGCAACATCAATCAGAATTTGAGGCTACTGATGTAACTTCTTTAGGCAATAGAGAATCAGGAGGAAGAATTGGAGCAAAAATCTTCATGGCAGTTCCTTTCAGGTTTTTGAGCAAGTGTTTGATGACTTCTTTCAGGCTTGTTCTCCATAAACTCTGTGAAACAGTTCCTATATAATAGGAACTTAGGTAGGTACCTAAATATAGGTAGCTAACAATGACCACACAAATCTCAGCAATGTGGAAATTTAGTCTATCAAATAAGAAAAGAGACCTCACGTAGCAACTTCAGACATTTATCATTTGTGTAAACAGATAGAGATGATTATATATGTAATCATTATATACACATATATACACATATGATTTTATATATATGTATATAAAATCATCTCTCTCTGATCAAATGTTTGAAGACAAATGTGACAGTACCTAACAACAGTGACAATGACTGTATTGAGTGAATAGATTATGATTATCCACACAGAGATTTAAGATAAGAAGAAATGAGTTAAAATTCTAAAACTAAAAATTATATTTGAAATTTGGAACAAGCGATTGAGTTTCCTTAATAGGTGATTTCTGGAGAAAGCCAAAAGAATCGATCAATTTAAAAAACAGCAATTATCCAGTTTAAAAAAGAAAGAAAAATTGAAAAAACATGAGTGAACCAAAATTTACACAAGTTTTAGTGAGCTGTGGAATAGTAGTAATCATTCAAACATGTGTGGATGTAGAGATATAAGAGAGGAGAATGGAAATAATAGGACAGAAAATAATTGATAAAAAGGTGATGTCCATGATTTCTCAGACTTTGAAAACCACTTCAACTATAGCATGTCATGTAAACCTCACACAAGATAAATACAAAAAGTAAAAACTATTAAAATCATAGTTAAACTGCCAAAAGCAGGAAGTTGCATTATAATCGTTCTCTGTTAAGTTCATCGGATTTTTCTTATTGGTGTCCTTTTTATTTCTAACCCATCATAGAAACTGCAACTTTAAAAAGTTCCACAATAATACCGTTTTTGTCAATTTTAAAACACTGCTATTACTAAGTGTACTTTGGGAAAAAACGTGTCAAATATATAATACTAAAAAAGGAAAAATAGAAGCAGTGTAGGATGATTACTTGTTAGCTATTTATTTTTGTTACTGTCTTATTATTAAAGTAATGATAAGATAAAAGAAATTTAATATTATGAAAATTTTCAGAAAATAATGTTATTTTAGAATGAAACTTACCCAGAGAGCTTAAAGACTGATGAAGAGGAATGCTTGGTGAGAGAAATATTCCAAGTGGCAAGAAAAACTGAGATAACTGAATCAGAAATTTCTAAACAAATAGCACCATAAGTAGATAAGGAGTAAAGAGCCTTGACAGGGGAAAAAAAAGAAAGGATGGGCCTTCATCTGACAAGGTCACCATACAGGCAATAATAGGCATTATTTCAGGAACATTTTTTAGATATATGCTTTGGAAATTGAGCAGTACAGCCAGATGGTCTCTGTCTGATCTGGGATGTGTAAGATAAAGTCATCACTTGAAATGATAGGGGGCAATGGTTGAGATTCAACTGGAAAAGAGTGTCAGAATAACTATTATAGAAATGTAACATTTAGCTCACTTTGAGCAAATGTAGTATTCTTAGCTGGCTTCCAAACCTTGGCTTAAGATAAAAAAAATTCTAAATGTGTAATAGATTGGGGCCTATATATATATATATATTTTTTTTTTTTTCTAGCACCATTCAAGAGGCTGAGGAATTGGGATCACAAATTACTTTTTAGGTCTAAGAAATGCATGTGATAGACGAGAACATTATGTTGATTTTCTGGCTGGGAGATAGTGTAGTAAAAGTTGACACCTTTTACTAATGTGTTAAAATGTTATGCATCATCATCTGGAGCTAATTGAGCCCAAGTAGGCACTTGTTGGTCATGGAATTCTTGTGAGGGATGCTGTGTCTCAGGTTCAGTGTCTGGCGGAGATATGGAAACACACAGCTAGCAAATTTATGTTGATAGTAGCACTTGGGAATGAGGTGCTGAAATTCTTCCTCTTCATAATTTGATGTTGGCACCTCCTCTTAATCTTCTGTGGATAAAACATAGCACTACAAGCAATGGCATTCTCTGGTGTTATTTGGAGCTTTGTTAGGTTGCAAATTGCTGCTGCACTACCAGCATTTTTTAGTACTTAGGGAAAGGCGAAATGATGTTGAGAATAGAACAAATAATAACTTTAAATGTTCTAAAAAGTAGGAATGTCACTCCAGTAGAAATATTTTGATTTTGCTAAGGTTAAGCTGTTAAAGTATTTATATTAAAAATTATTTAAAATTGCATTTGTCTTGCTGCTTTTTTGCTGGTACTATTGCTGATGTTTCAAGTAAAAAGGGGAAAATAAATTTAATTCTTCAAAATATTTGTAAAATACTAAAAGCTATATACTAGTTATATATTTAAGAAATATCTTACACAAGGTTAAGATATTAAGTAAAAGATAAGCTTGCAGCAATTTATTTATAATCATGGTCAAAAAAACTGGAGGAAAGGAAACCTTCATGAAGACTGAAGGCCACTTGTTCAGCATAAAAAGATCTAACTTTTTTCTATGTAGATGATAGATTGGTTAGTGAAGGAAATGGCCATAAAGTTGAAGAACTGAGTTGAGATGCTGATATGGTAATATGGAATTTAGTGAAGCTCATGAAGTATGATTATTTAATATCATATTTAAAATTTAAAAAGCAGGTAGGTGCTTTGGTTCAGCCTGCAATCCCAGTGACCATGGAGGCTAAGGCAGAAGGATCGCATGTTCAATGCCAGAGGCAGATTGTGTAACTTAGCAAGATCCTGTCTCCAAATAAAAAAGTAAAAAGTAGTCTGAGGTATAGCCTGGTGGTGGGAGAGCCCTTGCAAAGAATATGTGAGGGCCTTGGTTCAATTTCCAATATGGCCAAAACATAAAATCGTGTCTCAATATTTGTGATGAAATGTACTTTATATATTTAATACTGACAGCCTTAGTGAGATTAGAATTATATTCTTTTGTGAAGTTATTATATTTATAATTCATTTTATAATAGATTAATAATACATCTGCCTGCAGCCGTAGCCCTGTGGAATCCGATCCTGTCAGATCTCAGAAGCTAAGCAGGGTCGGGCCTGGTTAGTACTTGGATGGGAGACTGCCTGGGAACACCAGGTGCTGTAGCCTTGGGAGAAGGGCCTGGCAACCCCCTCCCCCCAAAATCAATCTGCCATTGAAAGCCCTATGAATAGCAGAAAAGCACACTGACAAAAGTGTTTCTCTGTTGTACAGAGGGTCGCTATGAATTGGATACCGACTTGAGAGCACCTAACAACAACAACAACAACAATAATACATCTGAATTGGGGGATGAATTTCCAAATCCAAAATAAAGTTTCTTACCTTCATTTTTAATAGTCTGTTACACCCCCAAATTCTAGTCAACCAAATATAAAGGAGGTTATGCAGAGATTCCCTGAAAGGCATATATTAGCAACACTTACTCTAAACCATTTCCTTATATCTACAATAAGTATAGGATATGCGATGGTCAGATTCATCAACCCCTCCATTTGTTCCTGATTTATTGAATTCCTTGAGAAAATACATAGTTGTTAGTGTATGTTGAATATAGCTGCAAATGTACCATTGAAGAGCTTTGTAACAAAAGGGAGTTCTTTGTGAAATCCCGCAATGGAAAAGGCTGCATCCATGTTTTCATTGCACTGCTTAGAACTCCTATTCTTTACATTCTCATCTGGATTCTCTGTGTCTCTATATTTTGAACCACACCATTAACAAAATGACAGAAATCTCACAATCAATGACATCTTTAAGTTCTCTTTAACGTACCCACTGAAAGATGTTCTTGGGCACTGTCACTTGTAATTCACATGTACTTATATAGAAATAGAGGTTATTTCCCAAGGTAAATCATGTTGTAATTTGTAATCTTCATACAGTGGTCCACCTGAGATATATATATATATATATATATATATATATATGCACATACACATACATATATATGCACATACATATACACATATATGTGTGTATGTATGTATGTGTGTATGTATGTGTGTATGTATATGTATGTATGTATATATATGTATATATGTGTATGTACATATATATGTATATATATGTATATATATATATATATGATTTTTTTTAGTGTGGAAGGTTAATACAAAACCTCCTTTGGGTCATAGAGATAGTTTTCATGTCTGAAGATATTTGCACAAATTATTTATTTCTATATAGATTTTTCAAAGGAAAACTTGAGAGTTCATTTTAACTATTTTCTTAATATTCAGAATTAATAGTTGAGACTTCCATCCTCCATCCATAGACATATACAATGAAAGACAAAAGACATTCAGTGTTAAATTGGGAATCTTCTGGAGGTTCTTTATATGTTTGGAGAGAGGAAAACCAAAGTCACTTATAGTTACCTGCTACCTTTTATGTTCTAGATGAGGCCTCTCCATCAAAACATGCAATTCTTAATTAAATTCACAATAGATAAACAAGACATGAGAGCCTACTAAAAACTTTAAATGGATTTATATGATCTACAACAAATTGCAATTAAATACTTATAGTCCAAGTCAATGAATATTTCTGTTTTTGTTTGTTTGTTTGTTTGTTTGTTTTTTGCTGTGCTTGGGGTTGAACTCAGAGCCTCACGCTTGCATGCTTTGCAAGTGTTGGACCACTGAGTTGCACCCACAGCCCATTTTTAAACTTCTTTTTCAGACAGGTTCTCACTAAATTATGTGATCCTCCTGCCCCTGCCTTCTGAGCTGCTGGGATCACAGGCATGCTCCACCACACCAGAATATTTCTGGTCTTTAATTTCTGTTTTGCAGCTCATCACCACATTCTTGCAAAAATAATAGCAATTGTTTTAATATCGCTGTTTGTAACAACTGTAGTTGGTAAATAACATCAATTTCCTGATGTCCAGAAATAAACTGAACAATTATTTTTGAAACTCCATAAATCAGATGACAGTAACTCCTGACATTTTTTTACATTATCATACTGTTGTTATCTGACTCTTCATGGGCATGTACGTAGCTGTAAAATATTCTGGAATGCACTTCTATTACAAGGTTTTAATCACTGTCCACTTTCGATAGGAAAAATCATCTTCTTGGGTATGTCTTCCAATAATCATATTGCCCAAAATTATCTCAGATATTCTCTATATAGGACTCGATAGAATTTTATTTTTTATTTTTATATTGATTTCCCTGTGAATAATGTGTTTACTCATTGATTCTTCCATGGAGATTTTTTGTAGTTTGCATATTTTTATATTTCCTATAAAACATATTCTTTATATATTTTGTTTTATATTTTAATTGCTCACTTATACCAGTGATTTTGTGTTTCAAAATTGGCTTGCATTGTGTTTCACAGATGATACCTGTGATTCTGTGCAGCTTACAGTCCTCTATGCCTTTCCCTAGAAAGGAAAAGTGACAATTTCTTGTATTAGAATTTCTAGATTTGGTTCTTATGTGTTGAATAGTAATTTCAGTACTCTGGTAGATATTTGCCTAGAAGGTGTGTGCCTTATCTTATTGTCCTGGGAAACAATTGTCCTATCTCATTTAAGAGACATCCCAGCAGGGAAAATTACATGGTCTCTCTACCAGTGGACTATATTATGCAGGAAATTCCTTGGACTATCCTCCACACTTTATGCCCATTTTTATCTCTCTAATTTTATGCGAAGTTCTATTTCAGAAAGGAGCTCAATTCTGAAATGTGCCCATGTATAGATGATTCTAATATTAATTTAAAACTTACACATAGTGAATGATGCTAATTAATTTATCCACTCCATAAACAGTGACGGAGTGTCTGATCTGTGAGCTGTAACAATTCTTATTTTGCTCTGCCTGTGTTGGAGTTCTCAATTGGAAGGGGAAACAAACTACTGTAGGATAATGTTTTGTTTATTATGGTAGGAGAATAATGTGTTATGCTTAAAGAAATCAAAAACTGGCCACTGTGATGCAACCCTGTAATCTCAGCAACTCAGAAGGGTGAAGCAGGAGAATCGTAGGTTTGAGGCTAGAGGCAGCCTGTGCAACTTAATGAGACCCTGCTTCAAGATAAAAATTAAAAAAGGGCCTGAGGGTGAAGCTCAATAGTTGGGTCCTTGCCTTGCACGTGTGCTCTGGGTTCAAGCCCCCAGCACTGCTAAAATTTGAAAAACTAGAATTTTAAGTACTTTATCTTTCTTGATTGCCAAATTAGAATAGATCATAAGTAAGGTGATTCCTTTACAATCTCTATATTAAAATGTCCTAGAATGTTTGGTTATTGGGCCAAACCAGCTAATCATTTTATATCAAATAAAATATATTTTTAAAGCAGAAGTAACTCATTAATTAAAGCTATAAATTAATAATCAATATTGCTAATTCTGACTGAAAATTAGTGATTTCTTCATCATCTGTTCTTAGTGCTTTACACTTTTCTTACTGGTATCTCAGAAACAAATTGGGGCAATCCTGACAAAAAGATTTTTCGTAGGACTCCCCCCAGATAGGATAACATGCCACCATAAGAGATGTTAGAGTACAACAAGTCTATCTAGGTTTTTCCTCTGCTGTTTTTTTTTAATGTGATGCAGAAGCAAAGATTATACATGACATCTCCCTGATTTTCATGTGGGCAGAAATATACTACCTAAAATTTATTGAAAGATGAACTGTAAGCTCTGGACTTTGTGTAGGTTGCTGGTTTGACCTTCCATTTGTCTGGAATCTTGTCTTGCCTGTGGGCTTATCTATTGCTGTGATGCTGAAAACTATACCACAAGGGCCACACATGGTAGATAGGTTTCAGCTGAATTTCCAGACTAAGACTAAGCAGAAAGGAGAAAGATGTGGCAGCCCACTTCCCCCAGAATTAGCCTTGAAAACGTTATGAATGGCAGAGAAACACTGTCATATATAATAGTGAAAAATGAGCCCCCCAGGATGTAAGACACTTGAAAGACAACTGTGGAAAGTTATCTCCTCGAAGAAGAGTCAATCTTAATTATGGAAATGGGTGAAAGTCCCTGAGACCTCCAGTTGCTGAAGTGGCACTACTCAAAATGAGAAGAATTCCTGTGGCTGCAACAATGAATGTGCTGAAACACATAAAAAGATCATGTGCAAGGTACAGTGTTATGTAGTGTTTCTATCTGCTGTACATAGGGTCACTATGAATCCATCCCAACTGGATGGCATCTAGCAGGAACAACAACTGGTTTGACAGCAAAATTTAAGATCCATTTGTAGACATAAATCTCATTTTTAAAAGGTTGCTTTTTCCATTCTTGAAGGACAAAATTTAACCTGTGAACCGGAACCATAGTTTGCTTGAAGTGAGAAGTGAAGAGGAAGGTAAGAGACATCAGGGAGAGAGCACCAACATCATGATAAAAGGTAGGATGAAAGTCTACCATATGTGCTCCTTCATCTGAGATTATGAACTCTTTATGATGGACTGCTGGACCTAATGAGGGAGATAAGGGAGAGGGTGACAGGAGAGAATGGCCTGGGGTTGGGTTGGGGAGCAGGAACTGAAGCAGGCTATTTGGAAATAATCTTTCTGTTTCTCCTACAAATATTACTAAAAAAATTGTGGGTTGGATTCAGAAATGCATTTCTGTAGATATCAAAGAAAAAAGAGAAAGCTTCATAGTAGCCAAGCTTCCAATTATGTAAAGGAAGACATTATTATTATATTGACTAAGCCATTTTAGTGAGCTAACATTTATTTTTAACAAGCTACACTCTTCAGTAATGGGGTTATAATAATTATAATGTTTAACGTAATAGTAGATCTCATATTTGCAGATTTTAAATGTGCACATTCTTCATTAGAGTATTTATTTGTTTGCCTTAATAACAAGGCAACTAACAATCAGCAGTGCCTTAAACTAGAGAAAAGATTCATTATATCAAGTAAACAAAAGTCTAGGCTGACAGATGGCCTATAGGGCAAGAATCTTAGCTATAATAGATCCCTCAATCTTGTGTCATCAACCATACCTGCATGATCAATGATGGCCCACAAATACCCCTTCTCTGTACTAGTGCTTCTTGTTGTTGTTAGGTGCTATCAAGTCAACATCCAACTTACAGCAACCCTACACACCACAGGTGAAACATTATTGTCACTGCTTCTCTGCTATTAATAGGGTTTTCAATGGCTGATTGATTTTTGGTAGTATGTTCCCAGGTCCTTCTCCCAAGCCTACAGTATCTGGTGTCCCCAGGCAGTCTCCCATCCAGGTACTAACCAGGTCCAACTCTGCTTGGTTTTGCAGATCTGACTGTGTCAGATGCCACAGGGCTACAGCTGCAGGCAGATATTGCTAAACATAGTGAAATATGTTTCCCTTACTAAATTAAAAGAGGAATGTTCAGGTAAAAAGAAAACTGCCCCTATTATTACTTCCTTAATGTTAAGAGTCCTATGAAATTTGTTGGTATATTTAATCCCATTTTTTAAAAGGAGAAAAAAATGATGCATAATGTCATTGTAGGGAATGTTGTTCAAAAATTTCTAAGCATATCCTTCACAAATTAAAAAAAAACCTGATGTTCACAAATAAGTATTTTTATTGCTATACAAGCACATGATATAATAACCCTGTATAGCTATTAAATTTAAACTTACTAAATGCCAAAAAGTAGATAGCTTGCCATTAAGCAGATAAGACTCAAAGACTGATTGAAAAAATTAGGCTATGCATATACAAATTCTGTATTGTTAAGTCATTTTTGACCACCAAACTCCCAACTCTTGTCGTAAGTTATACCAATGGATCTATAGGGGTTCTGACTTTTAGTAGAGAATATTTTCACAAGGTTTGCTCAAATATAAGGAAAAATCAAAACATATACTAAAAATATGAAGCAGCATGTTTTATTGTTAGTCCCAACAGATAATAATCCATCTAACTTCCCAATAAGAAAATAAAATACAAATAAAGAAATCTATAAGCAGTCATACAAATTTTATTTTTGAATCCTATTTAATAAATATTATTATTATTCTGTTCAAAAGGTGATTCCATGAATGAACCCTGTTGATTTTATTCTTTGCATTTTCAAATTTCTCCCTCAAATATCTATACTCTTTCAATATTTAAAAAGATACTCTTCAAAAACTCAAGACTAGGCTAAGGAATTAAAACAAATTAAAACTATCATCAATCATATGATAGACAATTTTTTATACATACACAGGCCCTCATGACAACTTCCTTAAAAATTAATTTCCTCTAAGTCTTCAGAATTCTTTTGCTCTCCCTCATACCTTTTCACTGTATATAAAATATCATTTCTCCAAAGCTCTTTATTACATTATTTTTAACATATTACTATTCTCACATCTCTTTCCTTATTTTCTGCCTTTCCGTGGATAATCAACCATGAATACCAAGAGAAAAGAGACTTTGTATACTTTTTTTCCATCTGAATCCTCACCTTGAATAGTTTCTTTAAGTTAGATTCAGCTCCCACATATGAGTGAGAACATATGGTATTTCTCTTTTTGGGTTTAAGATGATTTCTCCAGTTCCACCCATTTTCCTGCAAATGACATTATTTCATTATTTTTAATTGCGTAGTAATATTCCATTGTGTACCATAATTTTTTTTATCCATTCTTCTGTTGATGGGCACTTTGGTTGATTCCATATCCTTGCTATTGTGAAAAGTGCTGGAAAACATGGAGATGCAGATGTCTCTGTGCTATGATGCCTGATCTCCTTTTGAGTATATTCCCAATAGTGGTATAACAGTGTGATATCGTAGATCTATTTTTAGTTTTCTGAGGTACCTCCATATTGATTTCCAAAGTGGTTGAACCAAGTTACAACCACACCAGCAGTGTAAGAGGGTTCCCTTTTCTTGGCAACCTCGCCAGTATTTGTTGTTGTTTGTTTTATTAATCTTGGCTATTCTTACTGGAGTAAGGTGGAATCTCAGAGGTGTTTTGATTCACATTTCCCTAATGGCTAAGGATATTTAATCAAACTGAAAAGAAGGAAAGAATCCTATGCATAAATTGATACATAATATAAAGCTCAATTAAACTTAGCATACAACAGATAATTTAAGGAGTAGAAAGATGTAGGGAAGGATTTAGCAAAGGGAAGTGATTATGGGAGAAGACAGGAAGGTGAGGAGGGCCAAAGAGGAGGGAGGAAGGGGGGAGAGGTCAACCTCAATGTAAACAGCACAACTTTACTAGTATGGAAAACAATATCAATAATGCCAAAGGATGGCAATACTGTAAATGGACTAGATCACTCATGTAATACTGCTGAGAATGTAAAAATATAGATCACTATAGAAAAATGTTTGGACTTAAAATCCGGATGCACTAACATAGGTAAATATTCGCACAAAAAGCATACAAGCAGAAAGGAGATCATTGGAGGGGGGAAGGGTCATGAGAGGGTAAGGGGGAGGTTATGTGAGCAATGAACAATGAAATGCAAATATGGAAATGTCACAATGAAATACATGTCAGGATGAAGCCCATTAAGTTGTACATTAAAAATTTCCAATAAAAAAGAAAGAAAAATTTCTTTCAAATATAGCTGTTTAATAACTGTTGAATGAAGGAATGAATAATTTAAGAAATTAATAAATAGTTTTTTATTTTCCTGTGGTGTTACTAAATGATAAAGTGAAGAAATATTAAGATGAAAATGGTTCTTAACAATCATTTAGTCAGATTACTAGTTTTATATAAGTAAATACGCAATAAGAAATCAAGGCAATTGATGATGTTTGGGCTTCAAAAGTTGAGATGGGGAATAGAAGAGCTTTAGTGTATTTTCAGAATGACCTTGAAGTGAAATCTGTGTTCCTTTTTGTGCATTTAGTACTGCTTTTAAAGTACCATTTTGTATCCTTATGTGAAAAGAAATGTTAAAGGTAAGAACTTATTTTTGATAACATATAAGTATTCTGAGTACCATCAAGAGTTTCATTCAATTTGATGTAGCTGTCGGTTCAGTCTCTAGTTGTATTTATTTGAGCTACTTATATTTGATTTTCTGTCTTTATAAAGTATTGAGTAAATTTCTATGACATAAGAAAATCTTTAAACAGGGAAATGGAAAATTAGTTGTATGCTTTATCTCAGTAGAAGTTTGGAATATAAGAATTAGTTTTTTATTTCACTGAGTTTCTGAATTTCAATCAGCTTTGATGTAACAACTGTTGTTTGACCTGATTAAAGTGAACCTCTCATTCAGTTGATTTAAGTCTACTTTGCTGCTACCAAAGAATCTAAAATACATCCTATTTTAGACAACCATCTGGCCTCTTAAATCCAAACTTCACTTGACTACAATCCTAGGAAACAGACTTTTCATTTCTAATTAAATTGTATTCTACTTTGTTGTATATAAAACTTCTTACAATCTGTCAAGTAGTTTTCTTTTAAACTTGTTTCCCCGATCATGAATTCTACCTGCAAAAAGAAACAGTAACAATTAATAGAAAGTCGATCTTAATGAATAAGAAATCTTAAATTTGAGAGAACTATTACAGAGAGATAAAGATAGAGATTGAGATAGATAGATAGATAGATAGATAGATAGATAGATAGATAGATAGATAGATAGAGGAAGAAAGGATGGAAGGCAGGTAGGTATGTGAGGGAAGGAAGGAGGGAGGGAGGCAGAGACGGAGGGAGGATCAAATTATCTTTAAAATTCAAAAGATGATGTATAATTTGAGATTTCTATAAATGAATTACATTGCCATGTTACCTTTCTTTGCCTCTAATATAGTGAAATTTCTGTCAATAAAGTTTACTGAGCACATTGATAATTTTTCTAATTCCCTCAAGTGATATGAACCATTCATGTAAGTATTGAAGGGGGAGATTCAGGTTACTGAGAAGTTAGGCTCCCAATATTGTTCTTTAGTAGGAATTTGTATTGATGATTTGCAGTAGAACCTTTAAATGAAGGTGCCCTTGTGTGTCACAAGTATTTCTTACACATATGTTGTGGAATGCTCTGTGCCAGGAACTGAAAATAGAGTTAAATCAAATTGACACAATATCTTTTCTCAAGGAATGGTCTATTTAACACAGGGAAGATGCTAGTTCAGGGTTCAAACTCATTGTAAATAAATTTATTTATTTTCTTTCAACATTTAAAAATTTTAAGTTTAGAGCCTCTTCCTCCTCTCTTTCTGGTTCCTGATTCATTAGGTGAGAAATTTTCTGTTCCACATAATCCTCACCATTACTATCTGGCATCCCTACCAAATGTCAAAACAATGGATCTTCTCTATTTTTGGCTAGCACTGCCAGAACTATGAGCTAAAATAAACATTTTTCTTCATAAATCAATTACCTCAGATACTTTGTTATAGTAATAAGTTTCCTAACACACTTACCACAACCAAAACAGCATGATATTGGCATAAAATCAGGTAGTCCAATGGAATAAAATTGAGGCCTTGCAAGTAAATCCACACATCTGTAGTCAACTGATCTTCAGCAAAGTTCCTAAGAGCTCGCATTGGAAAACACTCATTCATTTTAATAAATGTTCCTGGAAAATTAGATGTTCACATGCAGAAGAATGAAAATAGCCTCTTATTTCTTACCATGTCCAAAACTGAATTCAGAATTGACTAAAGACATAAATGGAGCACCTGAAACTGTGAAACTACTAGAAGAAAACAGAGGAAAGACATTTCATTACATTTTAGTAAGCAAAGATTTTTTTAGGGATGAGATGCAAAAGTATAGTAAAAAAGGAAAAAAATTAACAAATGGAATTATATCAAAATGAAAACTATTTTCACAGGAAAACAAAGAATCAATAGAGAGAAGAAATTCTATAGAATAGGATAAAATATTTTCAAGCCATATGTCTGACAAGAAGCTATAAATATAATACAAATAAGGAATGCTAAAAATCTCAGTAGCAAAAAATGCCCACAAATAATACAATTTAAAAAACAACAATATGTCTAAGTAGACAATTCACAGAAGAAAACATTCAGATGTCTAATTGATATATGAAGACATGCTCAACATCTGTAATTATCAGTGAAATGCAATTCAAAACCATAATAAGATTTTTGGGAATGGGTTGCCACATCCCCATCTAGTGTTCCCAGACGGTCTCCCATCAAGGCAATAACCAGGCCCAGCCATTCTTAGCTTCCACGATCGGTGGGGATCGGTTGGAACAAAGCAAATGCTGCAGGCATCCTGCTACTTGTTGTTCTTGTTGTTGTTGTTAGGTGCCGTTGAGTTGGTATCCGACTCATAGCGACCCTCATAGGGTTTTCAATGGCTGACTACTTCAGGATTGCCTTGGGAGTGGATTGCCAGGTCCTTCTCCAATTTTCGTGGTACTAGGAATTGAACTTGGGACCTCAGAGACTGCAGTGCAGTGCTCTACCAACTGAGCTAAATCCCAGCCCATCCTGCTACTTAGCATATATAAAATGGGTATAAAACTAGTATGACAAAAAGAAGTTTGCTCTTTTATGTTTATTGAAGCATGTTTCTCAATACCCCAGAAACTGGAAGAGTCTAGGTGTCCATGAGCTGATGAATGGATAAAAAAACATGTGGTACAAATATGCAATAGAATACTATTTGCCACAAGAAGCATGAAATGCAATTATTTGCAACAATAGAAACGGGACTGGAATCTATCATAAGTGAAATAAACTAGGCATTTAAAGCAAATACTGCAAGCTCTCACTCTCATGCAGAATCTAAAATAGTTAATCTCACAGAAGTTGAGAATAGAATGATTGTTGTTGTTGTTGTTGTTAGGTGCCGTCGAGTCGGTATCCAACTCATAGCGACCCTCTGTACAACAGGGGAAACACTATTGTCAGTGCTTCTCTGCTGTTCATAGGGTTTTCAATGGCAGATTGATTTTTGGGAGGGGGTTGCCAGGTCCTTCTCCCAAGAATGATTGTTACGAAGGTCTTTGTAGTATATAGTGGAGGGTGGAGTGGAAGAAGCTTGGTCAATTAAAACTAAGTAATAATTGCATAACTGAATTATGTTCTCAATGTTCTTTTGGATAGTAGCATGTCTATACAAATTATAACATACTATTTCATTAAAAAGCTAGAAGACAGTTCTTTGAAAGTTTTCACCATAAATAAATGATAAATGTTTGAGGAAATAGGTATTTGTATCCCAATTTGAACAGTGTACAATATATACATGCATCAAAACATCATATGGCTGGCCATGCATATGTAGAATTTCTGTGTGGCAATAAAAGTAAACAAATACTTAAAGATTAAAAATTCCCTTAAAAAGAGTGATAAGGAATAAAACAGTAAAATTAAATTTTTATTTATCTTATTCTTAATTGATTTTGTTGCCATTGATAGGTGCCATCAAGTTGGTATATGACTCATGAACTTTAAGTACAATAGGCAAAACACTGTTGATAATGGCTCTCTGCTATTCATAGGGTTTTCAATGGCAGATTGATTTTTTGGAGTGGGTTGCTGGGTCCTTCTCCCAAGCCTAAATATCTGGTGTTCCCAGGCAGTCTCCCATCCAAGGACTAACCAGGCCCGACCCTGCTTAACTTCTGAGATCTGACAGGATTGGATGCCACAGGGGTACAGCTGCAGGTAGTGGTAAGGTATAGGTAAAGAGAAATATTATATAAAGTCATGATTAAATCCATCCTTTATTGACCTGTTCCCTTGGATATGACATACACATTTTTGTTTTGTTTTGATTTTTAACCTCTTTCCACTCCTTTATGTCAGACAGGAAGTTTAAAGGGGCTGCATTAAGAGAAATGCTTTTCTTCTATGTTAGATTATATATGATCAAAATATTGTCTCCTAGGAAGTAGGGAGAGCATCATACCCTTATTTCACAATGGCTGATATTCCTTTTACACTACAGAAGCATGAGGGGATATTTCCTGGGTTCTCATTTAACAGACCTACTCCTGGTAACAAGGAGAGTTTTGTGGATATCCTAAGGTCGCAAGTTTGTCTCTTTCATATTATCTCAGATTTTGCCCCCAGCAATTCTTCAGAATTCACAATTACATCTTTCTTCTCTTCCTTGGATCTGCAAGATTTATTTCAGGCGTACAAATCTTGATTAGGACTCTCAGGATTTATCTGTCCACCTAATAAGCTGATGGCTCAAAATTCTTAGTTATCTCAAAGGCCAGTAACTGTAATTGATTTTTAGTTTGTTCACAACTTTATACATATTTTTAAAGTAAAGGTATTACAAACTTCTAGCCATTCATATGTCAGAATCAGAAATGAAATTCTCAATAATCATTTCAAATGTGATTGTATAAGCATTCTAATTAAAAGACAAAGTTGAACAGAGTACATAATAAAAGACACTTTTGTGTGTATTACAAACTACTTTTATATGTAATTTCTCAGAAAGATTGAAAGAAAAGGCATGATAAAAATGGAGCACACTAACACTAATCAAGGAAGGATGGGGTAGCAATGCTCAGCTTAAAGTAAAGATGAGATGAAGTTAATCTAAGATAAATAGGAGCAATACCTAAAGACAAATGGCTCCAATCTTCAAGAACACAAATTTAAGTATCTATCCATCTAGAAGCAGCGCTTCAAAATACATGAAACAAAATCTGATAAGAATTAGTGGAAAAACTACAAGTTCCTGAGATAATTGAAGACTTCAGCATCCTTCTGTGAGTAATTGATATAATAAATAGGCAGAAAATATGTAATTACATAGAAGACATGCATAGCACTTTAAATTAACCTGGTGTAATTAACATTGAGTATTCAATACAACAGCAGACCATGCGTTCTCTTCAAGCTCACATGGAATATTCACAAAATTTAAATACCTAAACTGTTACACTATCTTAAAGAGTTTAACATAATAATAATTATATACTGGATATTCTAAAACAACAAAGTTATTAGGAAATAATAGTAGGTAGCTGAAAAATATTTGGAAATTCAAAATATACCTATGAATATTTCATGGCTTTAAAAAGTCTCAATAAAAGCTGTATCTAAAACGATGTGCCTTGGTGCACACCTGTGGTCCCAGTGATTCCAGAGAAGGCAGAAGGATCATGAGTGTGAGGCCAGAGGCATTCTGTACAACTTGTCTCAAAATAGAAAATAAAAGGTGCTGGGGATGTGGCTTAGTGGTACAGCACATGTCTTGCATTTATGTGTGTGAAGCTCTGGGTTAAACCTCCAGGTACTGAAGATATGAAAAAAAAAATCTGTATACTCATATATGCATACATGAGAAGAAATTTTAGTGTATTAAAGTCATTTGGATATTGTGAAAGCAAAGTTTAGAGAGGAAATATACCAATAAATAAATATCTTAGAAAAGAGGAAACATGGAAAATTAGTAACTAAGTCTTCTGCCTCAGGATACTAGAGAAATAAAAACAAAGTCTACAGAAAGTAGAAAAAATAAAATAATAACAATTAGAGCAACAATCTAAATTTGAAAAAATATTAACAATAGAGAAAACCAGTTAACCCAAAAGCTGTCTTTCAAATGATCAAAAATACTGAGAAATTGTTGGTCATGGTAAAAATAATAATATATGTACCACTGATGTAAAAATTATAGAGAGGTCATCACTTCTGATTTTATGATCATTAATAGGACAGTAAAGGAATATTAAAAACAACATTATGTTAAAAAATATCATAACTTAGATAAAGTAGACTGCCTTAAAATTTACAATTATCAACTCACAAAAGGAAAAATAATCAGGATAGGCCTAGCTATATCTATTAAATAACTTGAACAAATAATTATTTCCCTTCTCCAAGATAAAACAATACACTCAAGTGGTTTTCTGGTGTTTCTAGCAAACACTTCCTCTCTTCTTCTATGAGGCCTCTATTATCTTTACACCAAACAAAATAAATACTGTTCAAAGAGAAAAATTACTAATCAATTTCTGATAAGAACATATACCTAAAGTTCTTTAACAAAATACTGTACAAGCAAATAAAATTCAGTGACATAAAATACATTATGTTAAAGTATGTGATTCATTTCAGGAATAAAAGAATGCTTCAAAATTCATAAATGAATAAATATATTTTATCATTTGAACATGATGAAGAATATGTAAAAATCACATAACTATCAATAGGTCCAGAAAAATCATTCAATACAGTCAGATACCTATTATAATAAAATATAAAAAATAAGCAGACAGGAAGAGGGAGCTGCCTTATACTAATGAAGGCAGCCTATATTACTATATACACTTTAGAAATATGTAATGCTTTGTAGCTCCCAGTGTGTGGGACAGTACTCTGTGTGTTTTAAATATGACATTTTAATAACCTCACAAAAACTCTACATAATAGCTACTATCATTATGCCCTTTTAAAAGATGAAGAAAACAAAGCACAAAGCTTAGAGAGTTTAGATAATTTCCCAATCCAATCCTAATATAAAATCTACAGAAAAATTCATGTCAGGATTCAAACTCAAGCAGTTTGACCCATGTAAGAAAGGTCAGTTTGAAAAATGCTGAAAGAAACCACTTTACAACATTACCCACTACTTTCAAAAATGGGAGACACAGAGATGGTGGAGGCACAGAAAAGCTCCTTCTTAAAGGATGTTATAATAATGCAGGTGAGACATAAGGAAACTGTTGCCTTAATGCTGAATTTAGGTCTTGGCATTTTTCTTTTCAGCCTGCAAGCTAAGAATGTATTTTATATTCTTGAAACCATTCAAGCTACACATCTCTTTACATATTTATAGCTATATTTTTCCAAGTAAATATTACATTAAATGATCACTTATTACTTATCAGTTTGTTTGAAATGGTTAAAAATGAAGCTGCCAGCCTGTGCTTTGACATTGGGAAAAGCACATGGAATGAAGAAAGCCGTCACTGAAAAAGCCACCAACTTCAACAACTATTAAACATCAATTCTTCTAGCAAACTTTATGAAAATATGATGTGCTTGTTTTCAATAAATATTATCTCCCTTAAAGAACTCTATTAATAGTTTCAGAAGGGGTCAAGTTATGTCCCTTAACATGGACTATAAAAAATAATGAATGATTATGTTCATTTGTGCACATGGGCTACCGATATAAAAATCAAGTGACTTTATTTTTTCCTGGAAAAAAATCAAGGAATTTTAATATGCTAATTCTGAAAGAAATGAATAAGATGCTAATTTTTGCCAATAAAGATGTCTAGCACAGCTGCTTTTACTCGTAAATCCTTTAAAAAGCCCCATGATAACCAAACTATTTTAGGAAATTGATGAGATAATAAATAATTCATTTTAAATGCTAGCCTGTCAAAGAGCATAAAAAAATACATTTCTTATGAAAATGCTCAATGCACCGCAAAAATATTATCAAATAGAGACTAAATTCTAATGGTAATACTGACAATTTAAAACATTGATAATGAAAATTCAGAAGCCATAAATAAATGAATGAATAAATGAATAAATAAATAAATTTTACTCATTTAGAATTTAGAAAATATGGTACATATGTGCTAATTTACATGGTAAAAGATTAAACATATAATTCATATTAAGAGAAAATTATGGAAAAGCAATTGATGAGTATTTCAGTCCATTTTGTATTGTTGATGATACCTTAAACTATTGTGATATATATTTCTTTCAAGTAATTTTTAAAATTTTTTTGCATGAACATGTTATATTTTAACACAAGAAAGAACCATAGAATTTTCTTGCCACTGAAATTTCTTAAAAGAAATATGACACACTAATAGTGATATAAAAACCTTATCCTCTCTACAGAGGATAGTACTTTGACAACCCTAAATTCTTGCATGTTCCTGATATCACTTTCTAGGCATATTTAAGAATAAAGAGAATTCTTTAGTGTTTAAAAATAGACATGATCTTTAGACATTTATTGCTATCATTTATATTTATCATACTCATTTTGCCTTTTTTGGCTAGGCAGACTTTAATTACCCCTACAGTAGGAATCTAGGATAGGTGGAATATTTATAGCTATAGTGGAGTGAGAAGCAGAATTCCAAGCAGGTGGCATCTGAGCTGTAACTTTGACCATGCTCTCACTTCCTTGCTTTCTTGGGTTCAGCTATTGTTCCAAGCTCAGTATTCATAATCCCTATAGATTCTTCTAAGCCACCAAAATTTCCATGTAATTCTTCTAGTCATTAAGTTATGAATATATAGTTTATATTTTGTGTAATCCATATAGTTGTTGGGGGAGAATCATCAGTTGTGGATGAAAAATATAGCCAAAAACCGATTGCCTCCTCTTCAAGATGTGGAATGTGATTAAAGTCCGCAGATAAAATTAAAGAAAAATACTCAGGGATGAGACTCTGGCAGCCCAAGTCATTCAATGTCATCAAATAATTGAGTGTTGTCAATTTTAATGGAGTCCAATTGAAAGCAAGGATTTGGAGGAATCATCTGCCATTGTCATCAAAATTATGAAGGAAATGAGAGATTTATAACTGAATTGGAGAAGTGTTTGTATCAAATTTTTTTAGTAGCCTGAATCTATGCATTCAGCATGAATCTTTGCATTCTCCAGTCTGAAGCAGGAACTGCAAACCTGGATTTCCTGTGAACATGTTGAAGTCTTTTCTTTGTGCTGCAGGGGCGTGATGCTTGCAGCCTTAGCCCTGTGACATCAGATCCCGTCAGATCTCAGAAGCTAAGCAGGGTGGGGCCTGGTTAGTACTTGGATGGGAGACCTCCTTGGAACACCAGAAGCTGTAGGCTTGGGAGAAGGACATGGCAACCCCCTCCCAAAAATCAATCTGCCATTGAAAACCCTATGAACACCAGAGAAGCACTGACAATAGTGTTTTCCCTGTTGTACAGAGGGTGACTATGAGTCAGATACCAACTCGACGGCACCTAACAACAACAACAAGCAGGGGTGTGATACCCCAGAGCAAACGTTAAGGTTTGATCCTGCAGAATGCCAATTTATGATCTCAATAGAACATAAAGTTTCAGTTGCTGCAAGAATTTCTTGTGAAAGTTTGAGATTCTGAGAATATGTAATGTTTTAAATCAGGGGATTCTAAGGACACTGAGTTTTTCAATCCACAATGTCCTCAGTCTCATTTGTATCCCAACACTAACTTAATTTCCTTCTGGAAGATGCTTTAATTTCTTACGATGAGAAAAATATTATCCACACAGAAAGAATCAAATACTCTCATTATCCTTATGATATAAACTCACTACCTTTGATTATATATTTTTCCCCGGACATATAATTAGATTCATATCTCTGCATGCACTAAGTTTTCATTCACACAAACTGAAAAAAAATGACATATAATTTAAAAATTCTGTAATTCATGTCAGCCAAAATTTGTACAATGTATAGTAAGAGTAGATCTTCAGTAAGAAAAACACACAAAAATATAATTTTAGATTTAACCGTGTCAGTAAATATTTTGTGTATGTACTGAGTTGAATGTGACAGTTCACAAAGCTGAAAACTCTTCTTATAATTTCCTCAATAGGTTCTTAAGTAATATAGGCTAAATGATTTTGAGTTATAAAAATTCCTATAATAATATATAGAAAAGGACATAAATATTGGGATCCAGGAAATATTTACCCAGTGAAATGTTATTATTTAAATTACTAAATACATTGACTCATTGTATTATAGATGATATCCCCTTCATCAGAGCTTGTGAGGAAAATACTGACTTTGCAGTGCTTAGTGGATTATTTTCCCTGAAGATTGTGGATTTGGGAGAGAAATTTAAATAGTTTAATGATCTCTCTGCATTTATGGTGGGGGTGGGAATCCAGCTTACCAGAGGCCAATTATTAGGGTGAGCAATACAAAGGTAGAGTAGAAAAGATTCGCACAATAGGCAGGAAGCATCTCATGGTATCAGAATAGTCCGAGACTGAGATATTTTGTGAACTTAAGTAATTGATTATAGTATACTCGGAACTAAATAGATGGATATTTTGCAAAGGTTCGATTTGGTCTCTGTCAGTGAAAAATTTGAGTTCTACTGAATATGACCACTATCATAATCCACTTGTATATAAGATTTCTGGTTGATATTATTCACCCTCAAAAACCTGAGTAAAGAGGAAGTATTGAGGAAGGATCTGGAAATAACAAGATGATTACATTCTGTGAACACCGGCTGAGTTTCTTTGACATTGGCCAATGCTCACAAACCAGTTAATTGTCCTGAAAAAGGAATGACCAATATCTTGAGTTACATAACATCAGCTCTAAAAGGCAGTTACTGATAATCTAGAATGCAATTTTGGTCCATTTGTCAGGAAGGGAGTGTATAGATAGATGATTAATTTTAACAAGTACAAACCTCGAAATAGGTCTAGTAAGATCTAGATCAGAAATTCCCACAATGGCTTCCAGATCCATATGGTAAGCAATCTTAAAGCAAATTTGTCAAGCCAGTGTCCTTGGAACTTTCTTTCTACAAAAGAATGATGTAAAATCCAACCCAAGAACCTGAGCCATGACAACATGAGCATAAACATTGCAATTTTGAAAAAGGCTTCAGTTACATTATGGTTTCTATCACCTCTCTGAATTAATCCTACAACTTGAACATGAGTGGATGTTGGAGAATGTAAGTGATTATAAAAAGAAAAATGTCTTGTGATGAAACTTTTTTTCAGTACTCAGGGGTTGCCTGCAGAACCTTACACACAGGAGGCAAGTGCCCTACCAGTAAGCTGCACTCTCAAACCCTAGTTTATGTTTTTGAGACACAATGTCACTAAATTGCTCAGGTTGGGCTTAGCTTCGAACTCACAATCCTCATGCCTCTGCCTCCCAAGGTGCTGGAATTACAGTAGCAAGGATTACAAATTTATGCTATGCTGCCTGGCTAGAAATTATTATGGTGCCTTCCTATATTCTATAAAAATAAATAAACATTTACACAGAGCTACTAAGCAGAGGGGGTTTAGAATGAGTATCTTTTTCTGCACACTGCAACTCTTTATTCTCTGGTATACTTGTGTTGTGTTATTGCAACTTTCCACTTGATTTGATACATCCAAATATACTCTAGCTAAAAGGGTGGGTACTGAAGAGTTAAGATGACAGTGGTGGGGTCAGAAAAGAGGCACATAATCTAAACTAGACCATTGTCTACTCTAATGTTACATGTTTTAAAAGTACAGTGTGTTGTCCCTTTCTGATTTTCCTCCTGCGGTTCTCAGTTGGAATGGCATACAATCAGATCAGTCTGTGACTCGACTCTACCCAGTGCCCAGCCTGCAAAGGAAACCCATGTATGTTGGAGAAAATCAGAGAAGTTGTCAAATTAGAGTCAGCTGTACTTGTTTCTTTCTTTGGTTGTGAGCTGACAAATATTTTATTTCTTAATCTTTATTTAGTTTTGAATTTGGGATTCTGCATATTGCACCTAGACTTCTCAAAACAGGTAGCTTCTTAGGAGAGATTGTAAGAGTGAAAATAAATGAAATCATCCTGAATATGTAAAAGTAAACAACTAGTTAAATGTTTTTCTGTAAACTCTGAATCAATTATTATTTGTCTATGGAAATAGAAACAATATATTACATTTAATGCATATTTACAGAGTATTAAAATTCCATATCCACAAACTTATGATTATACTTAGGTCCACATTTATAGTGAGGATGCATGTACACCTATTAGAGTTGTATGGTTGGCTGCTAATTGGACCAGATATTTTAGATGCCATTTATTGTCATTTAAACTTATGGTCATGTTATATCTCTGTATGTTTTCTAAAGTAAAAATTTCAGGGCTTACTTTTTTTCTGGGACATTTACATTATTACACTTCAACAAGATGTCTTTACCCTTTCTTGTATCTATTTCCAGTGGAGATTGGGAGCCTAATGGAGTGGCAGGATTAATTTTGGTGATGGCTGGATTCAAGTGTGTCATCACTCAACTCATTTAGATAAATATGCATTTAGTGCTGCAAAGGCAACAGATGCTCTTACAAGATACATTTGCACACAAAAACCCAATGTCCATGCTGACAAATCTTGAGAGGTAGAGATGAAGCGCGTGCGTGCGCGCGCGCGCACACACACACACACACACACACACACACACACACACAGAGCAAGAAGTTCTATTATTCTGTGAAGAATAAATACTTAAGAGAATTATAGATTGCTATAGGTTAATTTATTTAAGAAATTTAGGAAGACTTTCTGAAATGTCATATGAACTACGCACTGCGTAAGTGAGGGAGGCTTGTAGGCATGTATCAGGAATTTTGGAGAAGCACATAAAGTAGTCAAGGGCAAATGCAAATGTCCTAAGGCTTAACAAACTTACAAGTTCAAAGAACAAAGAAGAAAGAGTATGGCTAGATTCCAATGAAAACATTAATTATGAAGAAATCAGAATTTTCAGGGGAGCAGATCCTGTAAGGCTTTTTAAGCCATGACCATAACTTGAATAGTTTATATTTATTTTTGTGTTTAGATAATGATGACCATACAACTTAAATGAAATTTAGAAGGGGAGACAATTTTACCTTTTATTAAATTCCGTGGTGTGGGGATTAAACCCAGGGCCTTGCTTATGATAGACCAACACTGCACTACAGAGCTACATTCCCTGCCAAAGATTTGACTTTCAAATATATTTTAGTTACTTGGAAATAAAATAAAAACCCAAACCAACTTGATTATCATGTGTAAAAGCAGCTCTTGCACTATAATGGTTTTATTTCTGTAGTCAGTGGGCACAAAGTGATTGTTGTTGTTGTTAGGTACAGTCAAGTCGGGTCTGACTCACAGTGACCCAATGTACAAGAGAACAAAATACTACTTGACACTGTGCCAGGAATACAGTCTTTTTTGATAGTTATTTTTATTTATTTTATTTTTTAATTTTTAAGTCCAATTTCTGAGCCACTGAGTCAGTCCATCTAATTGAAGGTCTACCTGTTTTAATTGACTGCCACTCTCCCAAACATGATGTCCTTCACCAGGGATTGTCCTCTCCTGGCAACATGCCCAAAATATGTAAGAGACAGTCTAGGCATCCTTGCCTCAGGGGAGCACTCTAGATGCCCCTCTTTGTAGGACAGACCTGTTGTTGTTTTTTTTTCAGTCCATGATATATTCAATATTCTACTCCAGCACCATAATTCAGAAGCATCAGTTCTTCTCCTGTCTCCTTTATTCACTGTCCAAACTTTCACAAACTTACGATGAGATTGAAAACACCATGGCATGAGTCCCCTTTGTCGTTAATATGACGTCTTTACATTTCAAAATTTAAAGAGGTCTTTTGCAACAGATTTCCCAAGGTAACACGTTTTGATTTCTTGACTGCTGCTTCTGTGGCTGTTGATCATAGAACCAAGTAAAGCAAAGTCTTGGGAGAACTTCAATCTTTTCTCCCTTTATCACAAAGATGCTGACACAATTGTAAGGATTTTTGTTTTCTTGATATTGAGGTGCAGTCTATACCGAAGGCTGTGTCCTTTGATCTACATCAGTAAAGAAATAGCAGAGAAACAAAGTGATTAGCATAGCTTACTTAATCCCAATTACCTGCAAACTCTGTTTTTACACTTTTTCATTAAACATGAAAGTATTATTTTTAGAGAGCATTAACCACTTCTTGCCTTCTAAATATCTACTAAATTTTATTTTCCAGAGTAAAATATATTTTACCAGAAATATAGTAGTAATAAATCTTAGAAATAAAATATAATATTATAATTTTTAAAATTTTAATGTCATCAATCATGGTATCACTGATTAAAATCCATAAATATATTAAAGAACAATTGTTAATTATCAGTTCAGTAATGTACCTTATATTTCCACAATCCATTCAGCATATCT
>VMDO01015684.1:0-50297 GCA_007922755.1 Pedetes capensis
TTATTTAAAAACTCATGGTCAAATAGAATTAAATATCTGAATATTAGTCTGCCTTGTTATTTAAACTTTTATAGGCATATTTTGATCAAAAAGTATACTTTTCCTACATTATCTAGCTAACTTATTCTTTACTAATATTATATTAATAACTTAATATTAGTAGACTTCTCTCTTTGTTATTAACTTTTTGAAAATTTCTAAAAATTTTAGTATAAAAATTAACAGTTTTTGTAGTCATACTTAATTATTGTAACAATTTACTCCCACATGTATATTTGCAATATTTGTACACTGTTAGAAGCTCAGTATATAAAGTACATAAGAATATTTCACCCCAAATTATAGCTAAAACTCTCACAAATATTTTTAGATAAGTATTCAGATATCTGCTGGAAATATGACCACATCTTGTTGATATTACTGATCTTATTGCCGGCTAGATGTGATGGTGATCTACTCCACCAACACAATCACTGAACAAGTTCAAACTTCCAGATGGTGATGGAATTGGCATTCAGCAATTTTGCTTGCCAAGGCCAAGGCCAGAGAGGAAACCAAAGAGCAGATTTTGGACAAACACTGTCAAGGCCCGACAGTGTGGTGCATCACGTTATCATTCTTAGTAGCTACATTTTCATGACGGTAGCAGCAGTTGCTTAACCAGTCTCCTAGAGAAAAATATCTAAAAGCACATGCCCAGTATGATGAAAAGTGTTTATCTCTGAGTGGTAGAATTATAGATAATTTTTTTCTTGTTGCTTATCAGTTTTTTCCCATTTTTTTTCTACAATAAGCATGCATTACTTGGATAATGAAGAAAACTTGTGAAAGTCTAGAATCTCTAAAATTTAGGATAAATAACAACACAACAAAAACAAATTTACAAAGAAACAGCATTACACTAACAAAAGATCTTTGGAATAGTCTGCTGGGCAATCCCATTTTGTAAGACATTGCTGGGACTTAGATTCACAAAGGCTTTCTTAAGCTGGATCCTCAGTTCCTCTTGCTGTTAGCTAAGCTCTCTCATCAAAGGAGATGAGGCAGCTGCTAATTCTCAATTAATCCACATTCAGGTTGCTGTTCTATTTCCTTCCCTCTGCTTTCTCATTTTTGGGCTATACCAGCTTTCTTTGTAGCATTCATTCCCCACACTCTTATCTGAACAACTATGGCATTGACAGTAAAGGTGGAAATTCCTTCTTCAAGATATGATGCTGTTTTATGGCTTCAAACATCATTGGCAGAAAAAACAAAAAAGCTTGGTAGTAGGGCCTTGAAGGCCAAGTTTGTAAAGGAATCTTGTTGTTTTGTTGTTGTTGTTAGGTGCCATCAAGTCAGCGTCCAACTCATAGTGACCCTACGTACAACAGGCAAAACACTTACTAGCGCTTCTCTGCTATCCATAGGGTTTTCAATGGCTGATTGTGTTTTTTGGGGGTTGTGGGTTGCCAGATCCTTCTCCCAAGCCTACAGCATCTGGTATTCCCGGGTGGTCTCCCATCCAAATACTAACCAGGCTTAGCTTCAGAAATCTGATTGGATCTGATGCCACAGTGGGATGACTGCAGGCAAAGGAATCTTAGGAGCCAGCAAATAAATGGAGCTGGAATGGTTAGTATTATCCTATTCTCTTCTATGCTAGAAAGCTCAAAGACAGAAAAATCATCTCAGGAATAAACCTCACTACATGTGTGCGCGCACGCGCATGCGTGCGCGCACACACACACACACACACACACACACACACACACACACACACATTATTTTCCATATATATTCTTTTCCATATACATTGCCAAAAAATGCAGGAGAAGTCCCTGCCAAATCATCTTGGGCTGCTCACTGGAAGCACAGCCTTTTGTGGGGGTGGAAGCATACAGAGAGTGAGGATCTTGGGGTCTGGCAGATCTTTGCGGTTAGGCAGTTGGTTACTCTTGGTTGGATCCAGGCAATGTAGCTTCAGATTCTGGACTTGTCTGTAAAATTTTAAAATCAAAGCCAAGCAAACTGAAAAACCAATTTCCAATGGAAAGCACCTCACTTCCTGTTTTCCAGTGTTGCTCCCAGAGCACCTCAGAGCTGAGCCGATAGTTGGTTTTCAGGGAAGGGTTGTGGATACATTGCCTAGTCCATTCTTCCAGGCAGCTGCCCTGGGAAGTCTCTGTGATCACCTGCTCCAGGTCCACACAGTCCGGAAGGAACCTGATAAACCCTCTGTGTTTACCCGGAGTTTACCTCTATGTCAAACCCCTGATTTATGGAGACAGATGAAAGTTTGGGCAGGAGGTAGGGGGCTGACCAAGACATTCCTGTCTGAACCAATAAATGGGTAATGTAATGAAGTGAACTCCTACAGGAATAATGAATTGACTTGGTTAGCCTATAATGGTAAAAGTGCACTGAACTAAGACAAAACATGGTATTAGACTTCTATGGATGGGGTTATGGGTGGGTTCTATGGCTGGGTTCTATGGATGGGCTACAAATTGCAATCAATGTTATAACTTTATTTGAAACATTAGAAGAAATCATTCTAATTGGGAGAATCTAGAGCACAAACATTATACCAAAGTATCCAATGAATGTGCTTGGCATATAGTCAGTGACTTTCGACCATGCCTTCTTCAAAAGTAGAATTAGAAACCTTTGGGAACAATTTAACAGAACTCAAAAGCCTTCTTTTCAGTTCTTCAATACATTGTTGTTTTTCTTAATTTATAGGGAGAGTATAAAATATATTAATTTTAGGTTGTAATTTAATAGATCTAAGCCAGCTGTTTCATCTTGGAAAATGTCATATTCTAAGCTTCTCCTTTGCTTAAGCTTTAAACTTGGGGCAGAAGCATGCCGGGGTGGGAGGGAAGATGATTCATCTAATTCATTGGAATTTGATTACCATTTTGCTCAGAACAACCCAGCCAAATGGATGCATCAGGTTGTCATCAGCCAGTGGGTTTGGTCCCAAGATGGGCTATGCCCAAAGATGAAGCTGTTCCACAAAGAGCTACAATTCAAAAACACAATGGGATGGTGGCCAGGAATAGTGCCCCTTGAGCTGGCTTTGAGACAGCTCTGTGGTAACTGCTGCTGTCTAGGACCTTTGGCTTATTAATGCGGCCAGGCTTGAGCGGAGCAGAGTGTCTGTGCTGGTGCCAAGGGCAAGGCAGTTGCAGTGGGGGAAGTAGTCTGAGGAGGGCCCCTGGGCCTGGCTTCTGCAGAATTTTTGGGGGGAGGCTGATTAGAGTCGACATACCATTGTCCTCTAGAATCCTAATAGGACACACATTTTTTTCCAGTAAGTGAGACAATTGCAGAATCCATGTTTGTTAAATGCTCAAAAGGGGATCTCACACATATAAGAGAGTAAGCTCATAACTACCATCCCTTTGGGGCGAAAATTGTATTTTCAATTACCATCCTCACATGTTCTTTCATTTAGTCTTGAACACTGTTGTTGGAACTGGGCTGGAAGCCAGTGCTCAAAATAACATAAATGGGAAATATTTAGGCAAGCCTTGTAATATACACTAGGTATGGTTGGTTATTGTAACACATTTCCCTATCATGTTTCTAAGTATGCATGATGGATTATGGGATTTGAAGTTATTATAGTAAGTGCCACTTCCTTTAAATGGCATCGCTAGGCTAAAGGTTACAGGAATCAGTATTTACTGCTAGCAAATCAGGGTATGCATGCCTTATTTGGGAAGTGTGCTCAAAAATAACAAAACTTTCAAGTAAAGTAGGACACATAAAGATATTTACTTGGAATATATAAATAGAAAAGTTGAGCTTTAAAGTTACTTGCAGTTCTACTATTGTACGATAGATACATTTCCAGCCTGTTCATTTCAGATTGTCCGTGAGGCAGGGAAAACAATGGTCATGAGCTCAGTGTTGTCATGAGGGTTAAGTGAGTAAATGTATGAAAATTACCTACACTGGTGCCTGGCACATAGGAAGAACTGAGGGAGAATTAGAGGCTGGGATTGCTGTTTTCATCAGTATGTGTCCTGAGAACTCCTTAAACCAACAGTGCAGAACTTGGGCTCCTCATTCATCCACAAACAGACTAACCAGAAGTATGCGTTTCTCTTCATAATGTTGCCAGTGCTCAAATATCTTCAAATTTTTGTCTCTAAAATCTCTTTAAAATGGAGAAAGTTGTTAATAGGATTAAGCCAACCCAGAAGGCATTTATGAGTACTCCATAAACAAGAGAGTTTACTCAAATACCCAACATGAAGTTTGAGGTTGGCTGTTACTTTGGACAACTGCCTCCCACATTGAAATTTCCCCCAATATCTCTTCATGTGCAGATGTAGGTTTTGTTGTTATTCAGAGATGACCAACAAACATGGAGGCACCTGCTATTGAGAAGATGGTTCGTTGCTTGGGATTTCAAAGAAGAAGGGGTGCAGATCTCTACCTGGGGCCACAGGGGAAAGCATGTGGGTGAGCCAGAAAGCAGAAAGGGGAAAACATGAGCAAGAGCCTCTGTGTGTATGGTGTGTGTGTGTGTGTGTGTGTGTGTGTGTGTGTGTGTGTGGCCTGTGGGAAGGATTGGGCAAGGCAGAGTAAGCAGGCTGGCCAGGGAAATGTGCCCTCGCAGGATGTCCTGCCACTTGCTTCTCTGGGAATTGTCCCTGAGAGAAATAACCTCACCAGAATCAGTATGGATCCAGAGACCAGAGCAAGGACTCAGATAACAAGAAAATACATAATGCAATACAGAAAACAAGAAAATACAGATTACACACCCTCATCTGCAAAGCATCTTTAGGGTTTTTTGTTTGTTTCCTAGAGAGGGCCAATGGAGTTTGGGTGAAGTCAGAAATACAGAATCTTAGGTGGAGCGGAAGGCACCTGTCCTTATCAGTCACTTGGAGTCATGTGGAGCTCTGTGAGAATAGAAAGAATGAGGGACAGAGTCTGATGGAACTTCCCTGTCTAGTTCCAAGTGGGGCTTTCAAGGAGGCCAAGTAAGAACAGTGGTGTGGGGCTGGAGGTGAAAGTTTCCCCCAGCCTTATTTTATAGCCACTTCTAGCTTTTGCCCTCAAAATGAATTACACACAATTGCCCACTCCTCTCTTTCACCAGACCTGGGTCTGTTGTCTGAGTCAACTGAGGCAGACACCAAGATAGGATCATACGTGCAAGGAAAAGGAGGAAGCAAGAAGGCAGGAAGGGCCTCCAGATTGTATGGCAGCGTTGGCACCTGTGACAGGAGAGAAGGAAGGAAGAGGAGCGCCTGAAAGACTCTCAGGCTGCAGCACAATGTCTATCCCATCCTGTGTCTTGCTAGAAGGGACCTGCCTTCATATCCTTCTACAATCACTCGTGGCTGAACAGTACACGGTGGAAGTGTGGTAAGGGAACAGAAGCTGGAGCCATCTGTCAATTATGTTCCTAGTGATAGGAGGTCTGAGTGGCACATTTCTATTCTACCACCTCTGGGATCAGTACAATTTTGGCTGCTTCTTAAATAAAATTTAGCTTCAGGATTTGCTGCCATTGGGAATAGTCAATGAATGCTCCGTAGGATTTGAAGCAGTCCCCAAAGAGAAATTCTGAAAAGAGATAACTGGATTAGCACAGAACCAGCCAAGCTACCACAAAAGGTTGAGCAGGTTGTGCACTGCACAAGGGCATCTGGCAGAGGGGGCTGAGATCTAGCCCTGAGTTTGTTCACTGAGCTCTGTGCTCTGGAGAAAGTCTGCCTCTGCCCAAAGAGGTTGCTTTATGTGATGTGTTCAAGTATTAGTTCTGGAAACTGGTTCTGATGCATTTGTTCAAAGTTCAGTCACATATATTGTAAGCCACTTGTAGAAAGAAGGGCATCTCCTGGCTGGCAGCATGTCTCCTCATCCCTCATCCGTGACATCCCCTATTCCCCCTTGCCTGGGTGTTTGTGCCCTGCTGGCCTCATCTACAACTGCCCTAACATGCTCACCTTTCTATAACAAGACTTATTTATGTTGTGTCCTGTCCTGCACCCACCTGCCAATGAGCTCTCTTTTAGAAACAAATCAGACCAGATAGCTTCATCACAGGGCTGGAAAGACTGACAACTCCCTCCCCCAAGGACTAGAAAGAGATATCATTTATCCAGCTTCCTTTGTACTAATGACTTGAGTGTATGCCACGTTCAAGGAGTATCATGATCCCCATCCTCTCAGGAGGCCTGCGAGACTCCTGTGCACTAGGGCCACACAGTTTATAATTGGCCAAGCCAGATATGGAACCCAGGTACTTTCTTATGGTCTCCCTGCTCCCAAACATGCTGCTGACTGTGTCAGCCACAGAACCTTCTGATGCTGCCCTTTGGTAACTCTGGAAAGAGAGAAAATGTCTGGAGAAGAGGGAGATTTCACACAATGTTCCTTACGTGATGCCACCTAAGTTGGGAGTTTTCAAAACAGTTTTGCAAATAATATTTTCAGCCAGTTGAATTGGTCATGAGCAACATTTCAAAATGGAAAATACAAATAAGAAAGTGAATATGATAGAAGGAAGATTGCAGGAGGGCATTGCATATACAAAAGGTAAGTGCTATTTCATGAAGGTTTCATGAAGGTTTTATACTTGGACATACACTTGCAAATGTATATGCATATGCATTTATATTTGTATGAGAGTACTGAGCCTTGTAAAACTGCACAGGCAAAATCCTCTTAACTGAGGGTCAAGGTCAAATTAATTTGTCTTACATAGACATGTGTGGTGGGTTTGTCTGCTTACTCATTTATCTGGCCCTTGCAAGAGCAGAAAATTACACAGATAGCTATGCTGGCCTGAGCTCACTGCACTGTTTTAGCCTCTGCTCTGACTACCAGGAAAGCAGAAGCCCTGATGGCAAAGGCAAAGCTGTACCTTCAACAAGTGCCCCCTCCTTTTCCCTTATACTCTCTCTAAAGGACACCCTGAAGGCAGTGGAGGAACTTGAGCCAGCCTAACCAGACCTTCTCCCTGGAGAGCACCCAGATTTACAGTGTAAAAAATGGGAAATAATTACCTTAAAAAAGAATGTGTAATTTAAATATTGTTGACAGCATAGGAGCCCTTTCAGTGGGTAGAAACAACTGAGTCAGAATGTAGTTAGCAAACAGAATTGGTTAAATAGAGCACAGATGGTGATGTCATCATGTAGGACCCATTTGTGGCTGGTATGGTAACCTCCAAAGTGAATTTGAGCAAATGTGAGGATGAAGTTGATGTATTTTGTCCCAAGCATCAGATTCCTAGTTAGTTATAACTCTGTGTATAAAACATTTAAAACCAGAATTGCTGGTTTGGTCATTGGCCAATAATCATGAGGACTAACATTGGTTAGCACAGTGTGGCTTACCAAAGGAAGACATTCTTGTAAGCTCTTTGACATAGATCCATACACATATAACTGTGATTCATATACCATAAGTTAGATTTTATTATCACTCTCATTTTTCAGGTGTGGAAATTGAGCCTGAGAGGTTAAATAACTTTGCCATGGTCATACATGTAATTGGCACCTACAGCAAGCTTCGTTGTTTGCTACAATGGATCACCTTAGTTCTTCCTCATCTGCAATGTGATTTTGCAGCTCCTTCCACAGGGGCTGGGCTCTGTTCCCCTTGCCCTGGAATCAGAGCTGGCCTTGCACTCTTTCTGGCCAATAGGTGGGGTGGAGGCTATGTTTAGTGCTTAGACTTCCACAGGCTTTGTGTGCTTCTACCTTCTCTCTTGAGCCGCTGTGTCCACCATAGGAGCAGGCCCAAACTAGTCTACCAGAGGATAGGAAGTCATATGGTACTGAGATGGGTCCCCTGGCTGGAACCATTCTAAACCAGCAAGCCCCTGGCCAACCTATCAGCCAACTGATTGCAGATACATGAGCAAGTACTGCCAAGACGAGCCAAACCCAGCTTAATTTAGCAAAATTGCCTAGCCAATTCATAGATTAAAGAAAAATCATACATTGGTTTTTGGACCACTGAGTTTTGAGGTGATATATTGCTCCATGATAGTAGCCTATAGGAAGATAAAGTTGGCCATTCATAGTCATTCTCTTTGAGGCCATGTCTGGTACTCATGACAGTGGTTTAAATGCCATCCATTTGCATTTCAAACTTGCTTTGCACCTGGAATGATCTGTTGTTGTTAGGTGCCCTCGAGTCGTGTCTGACTCATAGCAACCCTCATAGGGTTTTCAATGGCTGTTTCAGGATTGCCTTGGGAGTGGATTGCCACGTCTTTCTCCCATTTTTATGGTGCTGGGAATCAAACTTGGGACCTCAGAGACTGCAGAGAGTGGCGCTTTACCAACTAGCTAAATCCCAGCCCCTGGAGTAATCTAGTTTCCACAAATATACAGGGAAGTTAGTTTGATGAAGGTGAAGGGTGGGTGAGTCAAGGAGTAGTGGTTCTGAGAAACATTTTCTTTCTGAAAAGAAAGAAACTGGAAGTGAGACAGGTCTTCTCCTCCCTACCTCCCCATCTGCTTTGGACACTATCATTAAGATTGGATGCTTGAGCAGCAGCAGCTGTCTTGTGACCATGAGGTGACAAACCTTAAGAACAACAATCTAACATACTAGGGACACAGAATGGGAGGCAGAAAAGAGCATCGTTCCTGACCATATCATTCAGCTGTGGAAACAATCATGGGAGGGCCTTACCTTTTGACTTCTGTACTATTTAAGCTATTGTGTGTTGGTTATTCTGAGTGACCCAGTGTGAGAACCAGAGTTCAAATCCTGGACAATCACTTAGCGGCCATTATGCTATACTCATGGTGCAGTCAGTGCTGTTAAGGTGAACAGAACTTTGGGCTTTAGAGGCTCAGGCGAGCACTCACTGTGGCTTAGTGTCAGTAGATATTAGAGTGTGGCTCCTGAGCAGGCATGGGCTGGTAGGGTCCCTGGAAGGGATCCTCAGTTTCTTGGATAGTAGCACCACTTAGGCCAGAGTATGAACTCTCAAGGGGGAGTGAGGAGGACCCCAAAGCCTTTCTAAAAGTACAGAAGCAGCAAGGTACAAAGGGGCATCACAAACCCAGCTCAATTACCTGCCTCTCTCCAAGTCCTAAGCCTGCTGTCCAATGAGGTTGGAAACCTTCCTAAATCTGTTCCTTCAGATTGGCTTGATTCATTCAATTGCCAGATTTTGAAATGATAATAAACAGATTTCCTATGTCAGACTTGGCACTCCATCTCACGGTCACTGGTTAGACCATCTCTTTGGAGCCAAGCCCAGAGACACTTCTGCCCTTAGTATACTAACTACTTGGCTTGCTCATGACTTTCTACCTCCCCCAGCAGTCAGGTCCATTGGTCCAGGCTCTTCTCTTATTCTTCTGGAATAGGAGAATTCTTCTAGTGACTTTCTCTGGGGAGGCACAGGGCTCCTAACTTTTACCATATGTCACAACTCCTGATCTACTCTACAACCCCAGGTTTGATAACGAAGTTACTCTTATTAGTGCACTCATATTTATTCTCTTTCTTTTTGCATAGCTGGAGACAATCTGTTAGATTATTCATAGTTTTCACCTTTAAAAAAATAGTCTTTTCATCTTCCTTTCTTCCACACCGGACCCCACAACATACATAAAAACTCCAGTGTAAAATTTCAAGGTGGAGAAAATGAGAGGATGTCCAGATGTACACACCGACTTGGAAAATGCTAAATTCCTTGGGTTTATCTTCTTCTCAAAGGGCTTCAGAGGGCTGCTGGACATGCAGACATTAGCACTCAAGATTAAAATCGGAACGCTTCCTTAAGGCATTCCACCTGCCTGGTGACCTGTTGTTTTTTAAGTAGGAAAGACCTCCCAGATTCTGAAGAGATCCTGCCTTGTGGTTGGAAGACCTTTCAGGAGCACAACTTGTGTGGGCATTGTGAGGGAATCTTTCTCTTTTCTGCGAAACACTAACTGGCTTGCAGAGATGAAAATCTTCAGTCTGGAGTCATCAGCCTGAGTTTTTACCAAAAAATAAATATGGAAGGAGCAAAAAGCTGCTGGCTACTGGCTCCTCAGAGGCTTCACACAAAATATTGATCCAATTTTGGTGTTGTAATTGCCTTGCCAAAGGCAAGGCAAAAGTTTTCCTTTGCAATAAGGGATTCTACTGTCCTGAACCACCTGGAGCACTTGGAAAGGACATCCATACGGCAAGTGATGGGAAAGCTTGCTAGATATTTCCCATCTATTATGTGCCTGGTTTATTTGTTCTTTTCTTTTTTGGTCTCAAAATGGAAACAGCTATGTAGATGTGGATTCTCACCAGAGGAAAATTTTTTCTCCCAGGAAGCTTTGAAGGATGGGGCTTTAATTTGGTAAATTCCACTTACTGTGTCTTAGCCTTATAGGTTCAGAAAACCATGGTTAGCTCACCTAGCGATCTGCTTTGCAGAGGTGCACTCAGGTCAGCCAAGTTCATTTGACTGATACTTAAAGGTGGCTACTAGTTAATACATTTATGATTAAAAAAAAAAAAAGAATTGTCACAGTGACCAGAAAGCTTAGGTCAGAAAATCTTGCCCATGATCTCCCTAAAGGAAGACCTATGAGGGAACGAAGACACATGATGCTAAGACTCTCTAGATTAGCACCAAATCACATGACTGGTTCATTGATGGAACAAGACCAAGGCCACCGGTCACCCCCTCCTCTCTATTCCCAGTGGAATGGAAAAATTCAAAGTTCATGGGCAAAGGTGACCTTCTCCTTGGACAGTTCTCTCCTTTTCTGTTTCTCATCATGGTTGACCCTTTCCTTAGATAAGTTAATACATTCAGTCAGATCACGCCATCTGGGCAGGCCTGAGAGCCACTCTGATCATTCAAGGGACAATGCATATTTCTGTTCTAATCTATTGTGCGTTGATTTCAAAATCCAAAACATCAAGGACACTTTGATTCCTCTCATCTTCAAGTTGTTGGGAACACTTTGCAGTAGTATCAAGTATTTCCACCAGGTTGTCCCCCTGCCTAGAAGTGGACATGTAGTTCTCAATATTCACCAGCTCTGTTATTTTCCTTCTATGTGGTTCCATTTGCTCTTGGGTCTTTCTATAAGCTCTGTAGCTTCATAGACAGGCCAGTGTCCCTAATATTTCAATGGCTATTAGAGATTCTCTGCACCCACATGTAGTTAGAAAAATTCAAGGAACTGCTAATTGGATCCGCTAGTGTTTCATTTGTATCCTTACAGCAGCTCAATGATGACATTGTTCCTCTTAATGCTTCCCCATAGCATGCACCTCAGAGCAATTCCCAAGCATGCTTCATTTTCCATTTTCCTCTAGCCCTCAAACTAATTTCTCCTCCTTCCTCTCTCATTGGAGTATTTGCAGGATTTGAGTATGAGCTTTCATGTCCATAAATTTCCATCATCTTCTCCTTGTTTTTATTCTCAAAGGAAGAAGTGTCCAAGTACCAGGCCCATAATATGTGCCCTTGATCCCATTATTTTCTTAGTTTTTCCTAAGATCTTATTTCATTACTCTTCCTCCGCCTCTCTAGAGTTTTCCATTACTCCTTATTCATGGGCTTCTACTCCTCCTCTAACAAACAAATGCAGGCCTTCCCCCATTAAAAATGTTTTTCCTTAACCCTTTTCCCTCTTGAATTGGCATCTCCCAGCCTTTAGAACTGGGGGCTGCGTTGCCTGACTCTACTTCCTCTCTTCCTAATCATCCCAGTGCTGTTCCAAACTGTTCCCTTGAAGACAGGTTGCTGTTAGGTGCCATGGAGTCGGTGTCCGATTCACAGCTACCCTTCGTACAACAGATGAAACACTATTATCAGTGCTTCTCTGCTATCCGTAGGGTTTTCAATGGCTGATTGTTTGGGGGGAGTGGGTTGCTGGGTCCTTCTCCCAAGACTACAGCATCTGGTGTTCCTAGGTGGTCTTCCATCCAAGTACTAACCATGTAGGACCCTGATTAGCTTATGAGATCTGATGGGATCCAATGCCACAGTGATATGGCTGAAGCCTTGAAGAGAGGAGAAGGAAGAAAATAGGGAACATGTTTCACACTGTGTTTAGGAGCCAATCTGTTAGAATCACAAATTTTATTTTACAGACTTAGGAAGAGCAAGGCAAGACAAAAGGATATGCTGCACAAATAGTAGTGAGTGAGAGAACATGGTTAATAAGTTCATAGGGTTAGACACCCTCACCACAAAACTGGTGTATACATTGTAATTTATGAGAATAGATTCTCCATTTACTACAAGAAACACATTCTAGAGAAAAATTATTATTCTAGTAAACATAATGTGTCCAAATATGATTTTTACAACAGTCATGTACAAGATCTGCAGTTATCATAGCTTTGTAGTTAAGGTTTACATTCCAGAGGAGATAACTATAAAACTTTTGTGGTTAAGAGCAGAAAAATCGCAGGAGAGCTTCTTGCTTTTTTCAATAAACAATCCAATTTTATGATGACAAGATACAGAGTAGGTATACATTTAACTTAAACAGGAACTTTCCCCCATCTGCCTAATACTTCTTATTCTTTATGCTTGGTAGTAACTGGTGTGTAAAATCTTCTGACTGGCTTCCTTATTTTTACAATGAAAGATAATTCTAATCCAGAACCTTGAGATCTTTAAAGCACTTGTGTCAACAGTCATTTTCTGTTCAAATTGCCCTTTCTTTATTAGTTCCTATTCCTTATCTCATAAACAGGCTCAAGTCTTCTAACTCCTAAAGGACCAAATACTGTATCTCAACCCTTCTCCCTGTAGAGTTAGCATCTATACCTGCCTTACAATATTGAAAGTTAAGGCTACCCTGTTTACCTCCACAACAAGATTTCTTATTAACCATAGTGGTCCAGGACATATAGATTCAACTAATTTTAAATGAGCTTGAATCAAAGTACTCCACAGAATTAACTTTATTCAAGCCTGCAGCCATACCACTGTGGTGTGTGATCCTATCAGATCTTGAAAGCTAAGCAGGGTCAGGCCTGGTTAGTACTTGGATGGGAGACTGCCCGTGAACACCAGGTGCTGTAGGGTTGGGAGGAGGATCTGGCAACCCACTCCCAAAAAATAATCAGCCATTGAAAACCTATGAATAGCAGAAAAACACTGACTATAGTGTTTCACCTGTTGTACACAGGGTTGCTATGAGTCGGACACCAACTCAATGGCACCTAACAACAACAAAAACAACTGTATTCAGCAATAACTATATATCAGGTATTTTGTGTATGCCATCTTACTAAATAATCATAGCTGTGCTAAGGTAGTTACCATTTCTTTCATTCAATAGTTGAGGAAAAAGATGTTTGAAAACATCTTATGACTTGGTGACAATCACCCAGCTAGTAGTGTGGAGGCTGGATTCAATTTATGACAGTCAGAGCTCCTATTTACAAGCAGCAAAAATTAAGGATGGCTGATTGCAGCAGAGAATACATTGATTGTGTTGTTAGGAAGTTCACAGAATCCTAGTGAGTTGAGAGACACAGATTGAGGGATATGTAGCTGGGAGAGACCCTCAACCAACAGAATTGGAAGACTGAGGACACTTTTGGTGGCTCTGGACTTTGACACTGCCATAGACCTGGATGCCCTCACCAGCACCATTCTTAACACTTTGCTCAAAAACTTAATGTGTCTGTGACTCTTGCTACCATCTTATGATCCCCTGCCATGTGGTTGGTGTGTCTGACAGGCACAGCTAAGGCTTGTGGATCTGTCTCCCATTTTTTTGGAAAGTGAATTTCTGGAATTTTCTAAATCTTTAATAGGAGATAGGTTTTGGCTCCCTTCAAGGGTAATAATTTGTGTATGTGTTACAGATGGAAAGCAGTGAAAATTCTCAAATAAAAGAAATTGGATTCATATATTCAATGGTCCAAAAGGATAACAAATTTTACTAGCAAAACTCAATGGGTCTGACCTCAAGTCTTTATACAATGAAGCCTCTCAAAAATCACTAATTATCTACTTTGCTGGGCATGGTGGCACACCCCTGTAACCCCAGTAACAGGGGAGGAAGAGGCCAGAGGCAGCCTGTGTAACTTAGGGAGACCCTGACTCAAAATAAATAAGTAAATAAATAAATAAAGGGTGAGGAGTGCAACCCAGTGGTAGAGCACTTGCAAAGTACATGCAAGGCTCTGGGTTCAACACCAAAGTATTGAAAAAAATCTCCTACTTGTCAATTTTAATGACTTTAAAAAGATTTGACACAATGGAGCACATATCTTTTCCTCATTTCTTTATTCATTTCTTCATTCTTTCCTAAAAGGAAATTAATTTATTGTTATTGCAAAACTATAAAATTAGAAGAAAAAATAATAAAAGAACACAGTTAGAAATGGGCAAACAATAGGGAACACCAAAGAAAAGTCAGCACTGGTTCTTTAAAGTATTAATTAAAAAAAAATCACCGGAAGACTAATTTTAAAAAAGAGGAGACTAGGAGTGTAGTTAAGTGGTAGAGCACTTGCTTAGCATATGCAAGGCATTGGGTTTGATCCCTAGCACCATAAAAAATAAAATAATACAAAAACAGAGAGAGGAAAAACTAGAGAGAAACACAAATCAACTGGCATAGCTTTTACTATATTAAGACTATAATAACAAAAATATTATAATCAATTTTATGTTAATACACTTGAAAACTTAGAGCAATGGACAATTTTCTTGAAAAAGGCAACTTTCTAAAGATAGTTTAAGGAAAAATAGAAAATGTGAACTTCCCTATCTTTGTTAAAGAAGCCAAATCTGTAATTTGAAATCTTCCCATGACCCAGACCAAGTGGCTTTTTTTTTTGTGAATACTACCAAACACTGAAGTAAGAAATAATATAACTTAAAAGCATTTTTAGAGATTAAAAGAGCAAATCCCTTCCCTTTCATTTTATGAGGCTAGAAAAACCCTACTACCAAAACTCAGCAGAGAAAATATAAAATATAACAAAACAATGGATCAATAACATTCATGAATGTCAATGAAAAAATTTCTAAATAAACACAAGCAAATACTAATATATTAAAGGATATAATGCCATGAACAAGTAGAGTGTTGCAAAGTTTGGGATAGTATTCAAATATCAATCAATATAATTTTCCAAATTAAAAAATAAAGAAGTAAACCTATGTGATCATATTAATTGTTGTTGTTAGGCAAAAGAATTTGGTAAAACTCAGCACCGTTCATGATAAAAATTCTTGGCAAACTAGGAATAGGACAGAACTTCTCCAATATTTTTAAAAATTTACATAAAACCCTAGAGCTAATATTAATGTAAGACCTGGTAGAGAATTATTGAGTATTTTCCTTTTAAAGCAAAAATGTTTCCTCTCTTAATTTCAACATTGTACTGCCAGTGATTGAAATATTTGCATCTTGATCAGAGCAATGGTTACACAGGTCAAAAACTCATTGAGCTGTACACAAAAATTTATGAATGTTTATATAAACTGAATCTTAATCATGTACTTTTCCCATTAAAGTATCAAAATAAAAAACTCATAAAGGGCTACTTATAATGCATTTAACAGCTTTATTGGGGTATAATTAAAAAATAAAAATTGTACATATTTAAGGTATACAACTTGATATTTGTAATAGTTTTCTCATATCTGAAAATGGCTATTACTCAATGTCTTACATAGTTCTTATATTCTTGAGAAACACTTCTTTCTCATAGAGCCTTATGGACATTTTTACATTATTGTCTGGCATGAATGTTGCTATTGAGAAAGTTGAAGTGAATTTGATATCCCCCCTTGAGGTGACTGGTTTATTTTTTGTAGGTATCTGAAAATTTTATTCTTTATGTTTGAAATTCATCATCTTGACAGTATAAATGGCCTCCTTTATTTTTTTTTCCTTTTTTTCTTTTGTGGTATTGGGGCTTGAACCCAGGGCCTCAAGGTTGCATGCTTTGCAAGTACTGTACCACTGAGCTGCACCCTCAGCCCATTTTTTTTTTTTTTTACTTTTTGATAAAGGGTCTTGCTAAATTATGCAGACTGCCTCTGGTCTCAAACTTGCAATCCTCCTGCCTCTGCTTCCCAAGCCGCTGGGATTACAGGTGTGTACCACTGCACCTGGCTCTCTATTTATTTATTTTTCTAACACAGGGTACTGTGATCTTCAAGTTGAATTATTTTTTTCTTTCCAGTAAAATTCACTTGTATTATACCATTTATTACTTTTTATATCTGATTTGTTGAATTTTTTCAGGAACCCTAATTATTATATTCTACTTGATTTGTTCTCTATCAGTTAGCTTTTCTTTGATTGCATTTGCCTCTGTGGTTTTCTTGTTCTTTTTTTAAAATATAGAATGTTTCATAAATTTGCATGCCATCCTTTCACAAGGGCATGCTAATCTTCTCTTATCATTCCAATTTTTGCATATGTGCTACTGAAGTGTTTTTATTATTTTTTGAATCTGCACTCATTTCCCTATCATTGGTAAATTTATATTTAGATGGGTCTAGTTTTGCTTATTACAGTCTCAGACTTAATTGTAGATATATAACAATGATGTTTTCTCCCTCAATTTGTTCTCTTGGTTCATAACTTTCCTATGTATTTCATTCTATTATTTACTCATCTTGACTATGGGCACTTCTTTTATGGAATTTATCTTCTTACTGTACCTGAGAGCACTTATAAGGCATTTCTTTCTAGCTTACGAGATCTGATGGAATCCAATGCCATTATTTCTCATATAAGTTGGTTTCTTTATCTTTTTCATTCTAAATGTAAGGGTGTGTGTGTGTGTGTGTGTGTGTGTGTGTGTGGTTTCTAAGGTGTTAATTTTCATCTTGCTCAACTGTCCTCTTGGTCCAGACATCTTACTTGCCTTAATGTCTTATAGGTATCTTCTTATCTCTCTTTCTATCTGAAACTCATTTATTTTCATAATAAACCACAATTTTTAGAACTTTTTATTGGTAATTTCTAACGTACAAATTAATAGGTCCCATTATGACACTTCCATTCATGCATTTCATCATACATTGGTTATGTTTACTTCCTCGTTACTCTCTCAAGATCCCCTTCCCTATCCCTTCCATCCCCACCAATGGTCCCCCTTCTAGAGATTATATTTTAAATGTTCTTTCCACTTTTTCTATTGTCTGAGGGCATGGCAGTGCAGGACAGAGCCTCCCTGAATTATTGTGCAGATGTTGTTAGAGTCTCAGGGTCAATGATCATTTCTGTAGTTTGTTAATTATTTATTCAGCATATAAGGGCTCTCTTTACTGAATTGAGGTTTGTGTTCTTGGCCTATAGGAAGATGTTCTCAAATTCTTCATCTTTGTTTCAATTTACTGTTCAGTCTTAGAGGTTTCAAGGCCATTAGATAGAATGTTCATTTCTACTAGGTTCCAACATTTTCTATCCTTTTTATTTGGAGAGTTAACTTCTCAGTGAGCTTCTCTCTCAGTTCTAGAATATTAATATGATGTCCTTGAACTTATTTGGTACACCTGGGTAGCTGCTGGGTATCAAGACTGGTTTAGTACTTTTGCCATGGTGAACTGTGCCCCTCCAATGTGGAATTTTTTTATCTTTCATCAGCCAATGCTTTTTTGAAGTTTATAGCACAGGTCTATATGCCCTTCTCTGCTTTGAGTCTTGCTGTGGAATTTTGAAGATCTATTTTTTAATGCATCATTTTGTTGATTTCAAGATGTATTGATGCTGGGCATCATGGAATATACCTCTATTTGCAGCTACTAGGGAGAGTAAGGTAGGAGGATTGTGAGTTTGAGGCCATAGGCAACCTACATAACTTAATGAGACCCTTTCTCAAAATAGAGAATTAAAAATTGGCTGGGAATGCAACTTAGGGGTGGAGCACTTGCCTAGCATGTGCAAGGCTCTAGGTTCAACCCCCTACTACTGCAAGAAAAAAAAAGATGTATTGGGAAAGGGCTTCATTCATTCTCCTTGGGCAACCTGGAAGTCTGTCCTCTTTCCTTTCTTGGCTTTCTTGAAAATGTGTTTTCTTGCCTGCTACTGCCTTTTCTCACTTCCCTTCTGTCTCCTTTCTGTTTTCTTTGTTCATATACCATTAAATAAGACATTCTCACAGGTCATGTTGAACTCCTCTTCTTTGTCCCATTCTGTTATTTCCCTTCTCCTCCCATGAAGTCTCTCAATACACTTTTTTTTTTTTTTTTACAATCCCCCACCCCAGTTCACTTGCCTGGCTCATTAGTATTGTCTAGACATATATCTACCAAATTTCTCTTTTATGTCCTGGCCTTTCTTCTATGAGCTAATCTGATTTTCAACTCTTTGCTGATGTAACACCGTATCACAATCCTATTACAACCTTAAACTTGAACTATCCAAAAGCAAGTTTACTGTTTTCCTGTATTAGTTACGTTTCTGCCTCTGTGACCAAGTAGCTGACAGAAGCAACTTAAAGGAGGGAGGATTTATTTTGGCTGACAGTTTCAGAGGAGTCAGTCCATAGGGTAGGGAAGGCATGGCAGAGCAGCTCAGTTCACATCATGGTGGGCTAGGAAGCAGAGAGTGACAGGAAGTGGCCAGGGATAACACTCCCCAGACCCATCCCCAGGACCTACTTGCTCCAGCTGGGTTCCACCTTTTAAAGTTTCCACAACCTTCCAAAATAATGCTACCAGCTGTGGACCATGCATTCAAACTATGAGCCTGTATGGGACATTTCGTATTTAATCCATAAATAACCCCTTCCAGACTAATGTTTTCTGCTATCTTCCTTCCTCTTGTTAGAGGGTAATAGGCAAGAATAGAGGGCTCTGTAGCCATCCAGCCATCACCCAGCCTATCCATGTGCTTCCCAGCCACCTGTAATATGAATATCAATATAAGACTCCTGTGGGACAAAGGCTTTGGTCTGGTGGTCAGTGCTTCCTGATAGATAATACCCTTACAAACAGTATACTTGCTAGAAGGAAGCAGGATTAAAATCACTCCTCCCTTCTATATTCATCCAGGAAGGATGATAAGACTGTGTGAGACATACACCAACTCCCAGCAATTGAAAGGACATTGTTTAGTGGATTCTGTTCCCTTATCAAGACCAGTGTTTTGTTTTGTTTTGTTAGGTGCCATCGAGTTGTTATCTGACTCAGCGACCCTGCATACAACAGGTGAAAAACTATTGTCAGTGCTTCTCTGCTGTTCATAGGGTTTTCAATAGCGGATTGATTTTTGGGAGTGGGTTACCGGGTCCATCTCCCAAGCCTGCAGCACCTGATGTTCCCTGGTGGTCTCCCATTGGAGTGCTAACCAGGACCGACCCTGCTTAGCTTTCAAGATCTGTAGGGATCGGATGCCCCAGGGCTACAGTTGCAGGCATCAAGACCAGTAGCTGTTTGAATTTCTAACCTTTCGAAATGCTTGCCTCTGAGTCCAGTCTCTTGAAGATACTAAGTATCCATTAAACCCTTTAGGGCACAAGTCCCAGATGTAAAACCTTTCTTTTCTCCCCAGAGGGCCCAAATTTCACTATAAAAGACAATGTGACCTCTGCTCTGGGCAGTAGCCTTTAATTACTGCCGCCTTCAGGTCTCAAGGGTGTACTCTCTTTATTATTTATATCTTTAATAAACTTACCCTATATTCTATACAGGGCTGGGATTTAGCTCAGTTGGTAGAGTACCACTTTGCAGTCTTTGAGGTCCTAGGTTCAATTCCCAGTACCGCCAAAATGGGAGCAGGACATGGCAACCCACTCCCAAGGCAATCCCATAACAATCAGCCATTGAAAACCCTATAAGGGTCACTATGAGTCAGACACAACTGGATGGAACCTAACAACAACAACATATTCTATACTATAATTTCTGTTTCTCTTATAGATTTCTTTTATACAGGGGAAACAGACAAACCAGGATATATGCTCCTGGGAAGGGGAAGGTAATTGTTGGTGGTGGGAAAGGACCTGCCTGCTACCCACTTTTCTTTCTCTCTAAAGGCCCCGTGCTTCACTCTGAAGCGTGTGATATCTCTCACCCTCTATCTAATAAACTGATTCACTCTCTTACTGACTCAATCTAAAATCCTTTTTCTGTGATGGAGCAAAGGACCCCTAACATCTTCCCTGAGTGGAGGTCCTAAGAAAGGGAACCCCTCAGGGCAGTTGGTAACACTGGGGTACAGCACCTCTAAACTCACTGACGCTCTCACTCTTCTAGGTGTGAAAGCCTAGAATCATCCCTGATTCTTCTTTTCTTTGCTTCTGTATCGAACCAGTTCATGAATTCTTTCAAGTGGATTTTTTCTCCTTTTTCTTTACACTGCCATTACTCAGAATAAGTTTAGAATAGACTTATTACTTAGAATACTTAGTATACTTAGAATACTTAGAATTACTTAGAATAAGTGTTTGTAATAGATCCTTAAGTGGTCTTCCTGCTCTGAACTCATCTTTTAATCTATGCTCCACACAGTTCCAGTGATACATTGCTCTAAAATCTTCCATGAGGAACTAACACCTTCTCTGGGTATTCAAAGACCCCATAATTAGAACTCAATATTTAATGTGTTTTTTTTTTACATGCCCTAAATTTCAGTCAAGGCTCATTGTAAAGCACATCTTATTCTTTCCAATGTTGAAAACTCTTCACATGAATGCCCTTTATTTTACCTTAATCTCTAAAAAATTTACCAATTTTTCAAAATCTCAATCAAATTTTACTTCCTCCATGAACTGCTCCCAATCAATTGATTTGGAAGTGATTCGTTTGTTCCTGCTCTGGGCACCTGTTACTCTTTATCATGCATTACATCACCTTTCAATCAATGTATACCTTCCATGAATATGTGGAGTTGAAGGGAAAAGCTTATAGGAAATTGTAATATTTATGGAAATTTGTGATATAGTAGACTTGGACTACAGTAAACTTGGATGTAAGATCTGAATTCAAGATCAGTTTTTACTTCTGTGGGTGATTGGCCAAACCACTTGCCCTCTGATATTTAGTTTTTATTATGATTAATAAGGCTATTATAAGGGTCGGGCACTGTGGCACATGTCTGTAATCACAGCAAGTCAGGATGGTGAGGCAGGAGGATCATGAATTTGAGGCCAGAGGCAGCCTGTGTAACTTAGCAAGACCCTGTCTCAAAAAATTAATAGAGGGGTCTGGGTGTACAGCTCAGTGATAAAGTACTTACTTAGCATGCACAAGGCCCTGTGTTCAACCCTCCTCCTTGCAGTACCATAAATAAATAAATATGCTGTCACAATGTTAATTGAATATGTATATAAGTACCTTATAAATATGTGTTTATGTATACACATACACATATGAATACGTATATTGAGAGATAAGTAAATGAAATATACATTAAACTATAGCTTGTTGTTGTTGTTGTTAGGAGCCGTCGAGTCGAGTCCAACTCATAGCCACCCTATGTACAGCAGATCGAAACACTTGCCAATTCTGTGCCACGCAAACAATCTTATTTATGTTTAAGCCCATTGTTGCAGACACTGTGTCAATCCATCTGGTGGAGGGTTTTCCTCTTTTGCGTTGACCTGCCACTCTCCCAAACATGATGTCCTTCTCCAGGGATTGAGCTCTCCTGACTACATGTCTGAAATATGTAAGAGGCAGTCTGGCCATTCTTGCTTCCAAGGAGCACTCTGGTTGCACTTCTTCTAAGACAGATTTGTTTGTTCTTTTGGCAGTCCATGGTATATTCAATAGACGTTTCCAGCACCACAATTCAAAAGCATCAATTCTTTTTCTGTCTTCTTTGTTCAATGTCCAGCTTTCAAAACCATATGATGCGACTGAAAATACCATGGCATGAGTCAGACGCACCTTTGTCTTCAATGTGACATCTTTGCTTTTCAATACTCTAAAAGATCTTTTGCCACAGCTTTTCCTAGAGCAATGCGTATTTTGATTTCTTGGCTACTGCTTCCACGGGTGTTGATTATAGAGCCAAGCAAAGCAAAATCTTGGACAACCTCAATCTTTTCTCCATTTATTGTGAAGTTGCATGCTGACCCGCTCGTAAGGATTTTTGTTTTGTTGATGTTTAGTTGTAACCCATATTAACCCTAAACTATGGCTAGCTCCTTCAAATTCCCCACAGTATCAATCCTAGTATCTAAAATGGGATGTCAATAAAAGTTTATATGTAGCTGCAGGTATGCCTGCCCGAAGAACACCAAGGAAATGCTAATAGGTAAGGATAAACATTGAGGAAGTTGACAGTTTGTGATTTGTCAGCAATTTGCCAAGCTGGAGAACTGCTTACGTGTGTGGGCTAAGATTTTGTACATAGTGTAGAAGACCTGCCTAAATGTAGGCACATGGATTGGATGTTTGGTCCCATTCTGTTCTAGCCCTTGACATGTAGTATTTCACAGAACAACGCTTAAGATACCACAGATACAAGAGAAATATTTATCAGTAGCTATTCTATACATGTGGTTGGGGCTTAGATCAATTGGTAGAGTGCTGTTCTGTGCTCTCTGAGGCCCTGAGTTTGATCTCCAGCACCACAGAAATGGGAGGTGGATATGGCAATCCACTCCAGAAACAATCAGCCATTGAGAACTTTATGAATAGCAAAGAGGCACTGACATAGTACCAGTAATGGCACAATGTTGAGCAGTGTTTCATTCTGTTGTATATGGGTTCATTATGAGTTGAATCTGACTCCATACACCTAACAACAACAACACTTCTATACACACACACACACACATATATTTCAGATGTGTTTACACTAAATATATTTCATGTAGACATTTATCTTCTTGAATTTTCTGTTTGTTATATTTACTAAATGCATCCCAGTTTATTATTTTCAAGGAAAATATGTGTTGAGCCTAATAAGTCAAGTTCTTGATTTTCAATTTCATCAGTAAAAACAGATTTTATCTATCAATTTGCTATTAAAGATATCACAAATGATTGCAGGTTCTAAAGAAAAAAAACTTCTTGTCATAGATTATCAGATTATGGGACCAAGAGTATCCTATGAACGGTATGATAATTTATGATGAAAACAGAAGGGAAAGTGAAAACAAGGGCAACAAACATTACAAAGAGGGAGAAGGACGTGGTGATCCACTCCTAAGGCAATTGTGAAATAATCAGCCATTGAAAACCCTATAAGGGTAGCCATGAGTCAGATATAGCTCAGGGGCACCTAACAACAACAAGATATGTGAATGTATAAGGCATACCTATACTGATATGAATTTCACATCATCAAATTCAGTAATTACATAACCATTAGACTTTTTTGTATGTTTTGTTCTGTTGTACATAGAGTCAATATGAGTCAGACTCAAGTTGATGGCATCTAACAACAACAACAATAACAACAACAACAACAAGTAATATATTAATAGTAATACTTAGCATATATTATTCATTCTATAAACATATTAGCATATCATAATGTCCAATATCATTTTCAGGAGTCAAAAATGTCCTTTGTTGTATCAGTTGCAGTGTGGTTTACCAGAAGTACAAAGCAAAACCTTATTTGATTTATGTAGCAAATTGGCAAAGCTTTAGTATGGTCTTTTGAGGTAAGAGCTACCAAAATGAATGAATGAATGAATAAATAAATAAAATACCACTTTCAGCATGAGGGTCACCTATTTACTCTTTGACCATGAGTGGAGAGAAGTGAGACTGAATCAGGAAATTAAATTAGAAAATAAATAACGGCAGGCCTTGATCCTGTCATCATTTCTCACCAGACCCAATAAGACTTTGAAAGGAGTACTCTGTGGAATTCATTTTAAACCTTGGGCAAACAATGGGCAATTTAAATATCTGCACATAAAAATGCTGGAGGTGGATGGGTGGGTCAGGAGATGTCAGACAGCTCTGGGATCACAACCTTGCTCCCAGACCTTTCCCTACTAAATACAATTATATATGGTCAATTCTGATGGTGACAATGCTATGATTGACAATTGGTGGAATTACCTATTTGGAAATTTTTCTTATGGAAGTGGCAAGGCAAGCACACAGTTTTCAAAGTTTATTTGCCTAGTAGAAGAAATTGCTGGTATATTGTATTTCAAATTAAAAGCTCTCCTTTTCTCAAATAACAAGCCCTAGAGAGCCAAGGAGACCTATGGGACAACCCTACCAAATAGGGACAAAGTGAAAGGTTGAAATGCCTCATCTAATTGGTTTTTTATCTTTCCTTTCTTCCACCCTCCTCCCCCCTCTCTTTCTTTCTTCTTTCTCTCTCTCCTCCCTTCCTTTTCTTCTCTTCTCTTCTTTTCTCTTCTCTCTTCCCTTCTCTCTCCTCTTCTCTCTTCTCTTCTCCTCCCCCCTCTCCTCTCCTCTCTTCTCTCTTCTCTACTCTTCTCTCTTCCCTTCTTCTCCTCTCCCCTGCCCTCTCTTCTTCTCTCTTCTCTCTTCTCTTCTCTCTTCCCTTTCCCTCCCTTTCTCACTCCTTCCATATTCTCTTCCTCTTTTTTTACATAATACTTACTCAGGTATTATGTTATGGAAGGTGCTTTATAAACCCTGTAGGAATACAAAGCTAAAAATAGAGCTCCTCAGAAAGCCTCCAGTAGAGATAAGTATACAAGTAAACTCTCCAAGGCATGGTGCCCAGTGATCCAAACAATCTACTCTATAGCCTAAAAGAAAGAAAGATCACTGGCGAGTAAGGGGAGATGGCATTTGAGAAAACCATGGAAAAAAGCAAAGAATTTGAGAGATAAATGGGGCAGTGTCAGAATTTACCAAAAGTACAGAAATATGAAAGTAACATGTTTCTAGTTTGGCTGAAGCGATGAGGCTGGAGGAGTAGACTGGGACCTTGTTGAGGATGGATTTGTGCCAAACTGTGAAGTTTACTTTTCAGTCATACATAGAAGTATTATGAGGGCAAATTTTGAGTACCTTTGGGAAATACTGTAATAAGAAGATTCCTGAGCACAAAGTGATGCCAGGGGAGTGATTCACAATCATTGTATTGCTTAGGTTTTCTCCAACGAGACTCAGTAGCTCTTGGAGAGAATGGAGAGTACAGAGTCTGGGAAGTGCCCAGAATCAGGAACTAGGACAGGACTGTGGAAGATTTTAGAAATCTGGGAAGGGGACTATTGAAATAAGTCATTTGGGGTGTAACTTGAATAAGGATAGAAAGGAAAACTGATGGGCTAAATGGTATGAATGATAGAATTAGGATGAGTGGAGCTGGGGGAGGTTGGGCTCAATAGAAATCAAGAGGTAAAAAGATGGAAGATAAAGAGGTGGTAGTTTGTAGGCAAAATTCCATTGTTGTCATCCTAGTAGTGGAGATGTGTTGAGTAATGAGAAGAACCAGTATGGGAGTGGGTTATGTTGACCTGTGCAAAAATTAGAACTGTGGGTGTCAGGAACTGTGACACTGAGTTAAAAGGATTTCCAAGAAAAATATTGCTGTTGTTGTTGTTGTTAGGTGCTGTCAAGTCAGTGTCCGACTCATAGCAACCCTCATAGGGTTTTCAATGGCTGACTGTTTCGGGATTGCCTTGGGAGTGGATTGCCAGGTCCTTCTTCCATTTTCTGCGGTGCTGGGAATTGAACTCGGGACCTCAGAGACTGCAGCACAGTGCTCTACCAACTGAGCTGGAAGGTCCCAGCCCAAGAAAAATATTAGAAAGCATATAAAAGACATGTATGGAGTTTGTGTGTTGAGAAGAGAATTACTCTATTATATTGGCTCACTTTCTTGCTGTCTCCTTAATTCTTTATGAATTGGGCCAAAGTGGAACCTGCTCTTTTGTTTACAACCCATGTGTTTATTAATGTATTAGAAATTTGCCAGATGTAATGTCTTTTCCTTTTATTTTTATTTGTTAATTCTGTTCCTGGGGAAACACCAATTACAATGTCTTCTGTCAACTTATCTTTTTCTTCAGTTAGTCCTTGCTATGCCTCTGGGTAAATTTAAATACTTCACACCTGGACAGAAATTTCTAATACAAAGTTTACTCTACCTCCAGAGATCAGCTCTGACCAGTGCACATTCTGCAAAGAGGTAAGTTATTACAGAGGCAATGCTCCCTCAGTGCTTCTGAGGGAAGACACATGGTCAGGAAGACTCTAACTTATCCTACTAGATAGTCCAACTGGTAGTGGAAAGACCGAGGGAGGTCAACAGCCTCCTTATAGGCCCCAAAAATAACCCTAAAGAGACCTGACTGACCTTAAAAATAAAATTTAAAATAAAACAGTTATTGTTTTGTCATCCTTACATGGTCTTAAACACCCAGCAGGAAAGTACAACAAAATATGGAGTAATTAATTATATAAAACAAGAGTTGAACTGAGATCCAAAATAAGCTCTAAGGCTATGCCAATTAATAATAATAATAAAAAAACTATTTAAGAGGACATTGATGAGCAAAATGTTCAAAAGACTAACAAATTCCAATAATCTCCAGCTACACATGTGGCATCCCGACTAGCTTTTATCTTTCAGCCCATTTAAAGGTTTTTTGTTGTTGTTGTTTTTGTTTTTTACCAAGTCTTACTAAGTACCCCATCAGCTGTCAAACTCCAGGGAAATGTCTATAATAACCCAGAATGTAAAAATCAAGCCATTTTCCTTACCCAAACCAATACAAAGGAGGGGGATTTTCCCAGGAAAAGATCAGTAATTGGATTTCACTCAGATGCTTCCCTGTCAAGGATATATATATCTCCTAGTGTGTGTTGATACTTTTTCAGGATGGATAGAGGCTTATCCTACCAAACTGAAAAGGCACAGGAAGTTGCCAAGGCCCTATTAAAAGAAATTATTCCTTGCTTTGGCCTCCCAAAATCTTTCCAAAGTGACTATGGGTCCTCCTTTACCTCTAAAATAACCCAGGAGGTCTTGCAGGCGTTAGGCATAACCTATTAATTAGGTCTATTCCTCCTGGCAGCCTCAATCATCAGGAAAAGTTGAGAGAGCAGATTTATATATTAAAACTACTTTAGCAAAGCTATGTCAAGAGACCACAGAGACATGGCTATGCTTGTGCCCAATAGCCTTATTAAGAATCAGAATAACCCCAAAAGCCTCTTTACAGTTTGCTGTTTTTGTTGTTGGGTGCCATCAAGTCTGTCTGACTCATAGTGATCCTACATACAACAGACAAAATACTATTATCAGTGCTTCTCTGCTACTCATAGGGTTTTCAAAGGCTGATTGTTTTTTGAGAGTGCGTTGTTGGGTCCTTCCCCCAAGCTTACAGCACCTGGTCCTCCCAGGTGGTCTCCTATTCAAGTATTAACTAGGTCTGACCCTGCTTAGCCTCCAAGATCTGACAGAATCAGATGCCACAGTGGTATGGCTATAGGCCTTTATAGCTTAGTCCATATTGAATGCTTTTTGTTGACTTTTTAAAACTTGAGACCTAGTAATTGATCCAAAGACTCAAGAAATGATAAAATGTATAATTAATTTAGGGCAGAGAGCCTTGTTAGAATAAGGCAATAAACTTCTCCCAACTCATAATAATAAGGTTTGTGAGCCAAACATTCAGCATAGACAGCATGTATTGCTAAAAACCTGGAAGAAGGAATATCTATCAGATGAGCTTATTCCCAGATGGAAGTGCCCCTACCAGGCCCTCTTGAGCATACCCACTGCAGGAAAACTGCATGGACAGTTCTCATTGATCCATTTATCCAGAATAAAACCTGAATCTTTTGAGTCTCCACAGCCTCAAGAACATTCTAAGGACAAAGTTGTTTATACCTGTGAACCATTAGAAGACTTAAAGCTTCTCCTCAGGCAAGAAAAAAACCACAGCTTGACTTCTTCCTAACAAATGCTGATTCTCCAACCTTCAAGCTCAAACCTTTTCATGTTCCTCTTAAGATCAGGCAGGTTGAGACTTTTGATCCCTGAGTAGGTAAGGTCTACACCCCTACACAGAGATGAAGAAGCTTCCGAAGCCAGACTTTCAGCCCTCATCAACCCTTAAGATTAAAGGATCAAAGTCTTACAGAGTAAAAATGAGGCAGGATAGAAAGATAGGGAAATATGGGGGATATGGAAAGGTAAAGACCTTTCCTCCCACAGGTCTGTCAGTTTGCTACCCTATGGGGGCTTGTGTGTTGAAAGGAGGCTGAAAGTTATGCCACCAGTATCTCAGATACCAGCAGGGTCACCCAGGCAAAAGGTTATTAAAAAGACAAGAAAAAAACAAAAGACCAAATTACATGTCAAAAGAGACACTGGAAGTTGCCCTTGAACGTAGAGCAGCTAAAGTAAAAGGAAGACATGATGAAGTTAAGGATCTAAACAGAAGATATCAAAAGGCAGCTGGAGAAGACAAAAACAAATATTATAATGACATGTGCAAAGAGCTGGAGGCAGAAAACTGAAAGGGAAGAACACACTCTGTGTTTCTCAACTTAAGGAAGTGAAGAAAAAATTCAAGCCTCGAGTGGCAATAGTGAAAGATTCTATAGGGGAAGTATTAAACAATGCAGGAAACATCAAAAGAAGATGGAAGGAATACACAGAGTCATTGTACAAAAAAGAATTGGTAGATGACAAACCATTTCAAGAGGTTGCATATGAAGAGGAACCAGTGGTGTTGAAGTATGAAGTGGAAGCCACCTTGAAAGATCTGGCAAAACACAAGGCTCCAGGAATCAATGGGATACTAATAGAGATGTTTCAACAAACAGATGCTGCACTGGAGGTATTAACATGTTTATGCCAACAGATTTGGAAAACAGCTACCTGGCCAACTGACTGGAAGACATCCATATTTGTGCCTATTCCCAAAAATGGAGATCCAACTGAAGGTGGAAACTATCAGATAATATCATTAATATCACACACAAGCAAAAGTTTACTAAAGATCATTCAAATGCAACTGCAGCAGTATATAGACAGGGAATTACCAAAAACTCAAGTCAGATTCAGAAGAGGGTGGGGAACCAGGGACATTATTGCTGATGTTAGGTGGATATTAACTGAAAGCAGAGCCTATCAAAAGATGTCTATCTATGTTTTATTGACTATGCAAAGGCATTTGAGTGTGTGTATCATAACAAACTATGGAAAACACTTCAGAAAATGGGAATACCAGAGCACTTAATTGTACTCGTGAGGAATCTGTACATGAACCAGGAGGCAGTTGTTCTAATAGAACAAGGAGACGTTGCCTGGTTTAAAGTTGAGAAAGGTGTGCACCAGGGCTGTATACTTTCACCATATCCCTTCAATTTATATGCTGAGCAAATAATCCAAGAAGCTGGACTTTATGAGGAAGAATGAGGCATCAGGATTGGAGGAAGATGCACTAACAACCTGCATTATACAGATGACACAACTCTGCTTGCTGAAAGTGAAGAAGATTTAAAACATTTACTGATGAAGATCAAAGATCATAGCCTTCAATATGGGTTACGACTAAACATCAACAAAACAAAAATCCTTACCACTGAGTCAGCACACAACTTCACAATAAATGGAGAAAAGATTGAGGTTGTCCAAGATTTTGCTTTGCTTGGCTCTATAATCAACACCCGTGGAAGCAGTAGCCAAGAAATCAAAAGACGCATTGCTCTAGGAAAAGCTGTGGCAAAAGATCTTTCAGAGTATTGAAAAGCAAAGATGTCACATTGAAGACAAAGGTGCGTCTGACTCATGCCATGGTATTTTCAGTCGCATCATATGGTTTTGAAAGCTGGACATTGAACAAAGAAGACAGAAAAAGAATTGATGCTTTTGAATTGTGGTGCTGGAGACATCTATTGAATATCCCATGGACTGCCAAAAGTACCAACAAATCTGTCTTAGAAGAAGTACAACCAGAGTGCTCCTTGGAAGCAAGAATGGCCAGACTGCCTCTTACATATTTCAGACATGTAGTCAGGAGAGCTCAATCCCTGGAGAAGGACATCATGTTTGGAAGTGTCAGGTCAATGCAAAAGAGGAAAACCCTCCACCAGATGGATTGACACAGTGTCTGTAATAATGGGTTTAAACATAAATAAGATTGTGTGCCTGGCACAGAATCAGGAAGTGTTTTGATCTGTTGTACATAGGGTTACTATCAGTCAGACTCAACTTGATGGTAGTTAACAATAACAACAAGAACAAAGAGCTTTCACCACCAGATCTGCTTTGAATCTCACCAGCTGAGAGTTGAGAACTTTGACACAAGTATCAAGAAGACTGCTCTGAGGATCACCTGCATAATGATGTTACTTTTGAGAGACATTTTAAATAATGAAAATGTTGTTGTTGTTGTTAGGTAATGTCGAGTCGGTATCTGACTCATAGTGACCCTCTGTACAACAGGGGAAACACTACTGTCAGTGCTTCTCTGCTGTTCATAGGGTTTTCAATGGCAGATTGATTTTTGGGAGGGGGTTGCCAGGTCCTTCTCCCAAACCTACAGCTCCTGGTGTTCCCAAGCGGTCTCCCATCCAGGTACTAACCAGGCCTGACCTTGCTTAGCTTTCGAAATCTGACGTGATCAGATGCCACAGGGCTATGGCTGCAGGCTAATGAAAATGTTAAGATAGCACTAAGCCATGCTTGGAATAAAAAACATCTGTAACCTTTAAGTCTTCCCTTTGCCTCTGTAATTTTGGGCTTCTTTGAGACATGCCAGAAGCAACTCTCTCCAGATTTTTTTTCTTAAACCGATACAATGTATAATCTCATTTTACTAAATAGAAGTTCCTCCAATAGAAAAATCTGAACAATAGAACTTCTTCTTTTGATCTTATTGGAACATCCCCAGCCTATGACAGGCCTCTAGGCTCATGTCATACTAGGCGCCCAGAGATAGGCGCCTAGGACTGACATCACATGGGACGTGCCCTAGCTTAAATAAAATGAGGGAACAAGTGTGCTTTCCTCTTCTTGGCTTCCTGCCCTTGGCTCCTGAAGTAAATTCTGACCTGTGTCTCTTGGATAAAACCCTCCACCCATCCCTCTCTCTGAGAGCCCACATGCTTTCTAATGTGTGGGCTTAATTAAACTCTATAACTTTGTTTCACTCAAAAACAACCACCAAAAAACAAACAAACAAACAAAGAAACAACCTCAAACCTTTATTCCATTAGCTGAAATAGTAAAGAAAGACAAGGAAGACAAGTGGAGAGAATTCAAATAGTAGGGAGTGTAGAAGATGTCAGGCAAATAGGTTTTCAACCATGGTAGATGCCTTTTGTTATAACTCCAGCATTTGAAATTATATCAAACTCAGGGTTGGTTTGTTTTTGTTTGGTTGATGGGGGCTTTTTCTCCCTCAAATGGTCATGGAAGGCAAAGGCAATCAGTAAAAGCAGAATTTTATCTGGACAAGGATATAGGTTTTGAGGAGAAAAAGAAAAACAGGTTTATGCTTTGCTATGGTTCTACAATGGTTAAGTTCCACACTCAACTGCAGTTGGACTGGAATCCATTTTGATGCTCAGGGATGTGTGCTGTGTCTATGTAGAAGGTAAAGGAGTCTCTGAACCTCACAGTCCTTTTGGGATGGCATGAGACCCTCTGCAGTGAGCTCTTCCAACTTCTCAGCTTTCCAGGTAGCTGTAGTAGGCGAGAGCCACGGAAAGCCCTGGATGGTAAATTAAGGTAATAAACTCTCTTATAATCACAAGCTGAAAGCTTTCTGTTCAATCTCTAAGCTCTATCCCACTCTAAATGTGCTGGGATGATTTTGTTACCCACCTTCCCAGCAGGGTTCCCGTAGGGGGTGTTGTTTCTGCCAAAAAAGGAACTCAGGTTCAGCAAAGCAGAGCAGGAACTTTATTCAAAGAATGGAAAAGGGAGAACTCATGCTCTAAAGACATCTCCTCAAGGTGGGCCAAGAGGTATTCCTTTTATGGGGAAGATAGTAAAGATCCTGGGTCATGACGGGAAAAGGAGAAGTATGAGCAGATCCTTTTGCACTCAGCACCTTTTGCACATGGCCCTTTTTGCACAGGCCACCACACAGCCATCTTGGATTTTTTCGGGTTTGGTCTGGTTTTGTGGTTTGTCTGTTTACTTGGCCTTCTACCTTGGATCCTGTTGAGCAAGCACAGCTAGGAGGACAGTTAGGCAGGACTGAGACCCAGGAGAGTTACCAGACACTGTTTCAGTGATGCATTATTGTGGAAAGGGGATTAGAATGACCCTTTGGTCCTGTTCATTTCTCCAAGCTTTGTCCTGGTAGTTCCAGAAGGGTGACACTGCTGCTTTTTTGCAGCTGACACCAAAGGAGTCCCTTCAAAGGGTGGTGGCAGCATTATTACTAGAGCTGTTGGCTGGTTGCAACCCTCATCAGGTGGGTGAGCCATGGGCTGAAAGCAGAGAGACAAATGAATGAGAGAAAGAAGTAGTTCCTAATGAAAAGACCTTGGCAAGAGCCAAAATGTAAAATCCAGGCCTTGGAACTTCCTGTTTTAGATTTATACTCTGGCTTTTAGGACTAAAATCTTAACTTTGAATTTAAATAAAGAGTATCAATTTGGTTCTTTCTTTGTAACACTCTCCTGCAATTTTTAGCAGGAAAAGGTACATGGAGGGAGGAAATAACAACTAGTTTCTAAAATGTACAATACTGCCTTGACTTCAACCGCACTGTTTAAATTCTTTAAGACAGATTTCCTCTTACTGAATCCAGTATTAGGTAGGAGATTTTTTTTTTTCCTTCTTGTGCTTCACGCTAATGAAATATCTTTCTGTTTATCTTTCCTAAGACCATGTTTCATCACTTATAAATGGGATTTGCTTTGGTCAGATGAATTTGTATAACTTAGCTAACCTTTGAAAAGCAGAGAAAAAGAAACTTAAAAAAAAAAAAAAAGGACAGAAAACCTGTACTGGGCTGTACTTACACACATGCTACTTTTCTTTCACCTGGAGACCACCAAGATCGTATGGATAGTGGAGAGCTGGTCTGGTTTTTGTTTGGATTGGGTATTTTTATTTTTAATATTTGTCTTCTGAGTCACAAGTGGTTATCTCTTAAAAGAAAAATTTGATGGCTTGAAAGCTGGGTGTTTGTGCTTTCCCCTCTGAAATGTTAACATTTAAGTAGCCTTCAGTGTGCTTCAAAGTTAGCACCCCACTAAGATGAATTAGCGACCTGCCCCCCACCTCTCCCCACCCCCCACATACTTGCGGATTTACCTCCTCCTGGCAGCCTGGGAGCCCCAGTGACCTGAACTGGGCAATTCTGTAGGAGACTTGGTCAAGCTGGGTGGCATGAATGCCTGGCCAGGACAATGGTGGCTTTTCATGAAGAATTAGTAATCTGAAGAATGCAGCAGGCTGTCCTTGAGAGGAACCTGCTTCTGTTGATATGTTTATGTGGTTTCCAGAGGTAGAAGGGGCAGAGGGCCAAGGCTAGGAGTGGGAAGTGATATGTGGATTGCCTGGAAATTTACAAGTCAGTCTGAACCTGATTTATTGAGACTTTATGAAAGTTTTTTTTTTAAGTTACCTATTCAGTTTCCTGACGCATTAAGTTAAAGATTGATGACAACAGTCTTTTCTGTTGCAAACCCTGACCTTGATTACTGAAAGACCCTATTGCTATCACAGCATGCATTTCGTGGTAGTTCTAAACATCTTTTCGTAAAACTACCTTTTCTCTTTGTCTTGACTGTGTGCTGACTTACACATTGTGTCTGGTATGTATTTTGTTGTTGTAGATGTTGGTGGCTTGTGCAGCCAATTCCAGCCATGGTGTCAATGAGGCCAAGATTGTCATCTCTTAACTTGCTTTATCTGCCGCTCTCTGAGGTGGAGCACGTACTTTGGTGCCACGTTGTCAGTGTGGCTGTGGCTCTATGCATGGCCATTGCTGCTGCCTGAAATGCAGTTCAAATCAGATGACCTCTTAGAGGTGTCTGAAGCACTCTTCCAAATACATGTGTGACAACCCCTGGCTTCAGTTATAACAAATCAGCAGGCCTGTTGCCCTAAGCCACCAACAAGGAGCACTGCAGGAGGCCGCAGCCTGCGCCTCCTCAGGGCCCGTGCTATGAAGACTAGGGTATGTGTAGTAGAGCCAAAGACAGTTGGGTCCAAATTTCAGCTTAGCCAATCACCCTCTCTGAACATTAGTTTTCTTGTCTGTAAAAATAGAGTTTATACTTTCTAAAAGGACTTTAGCTTTAAGTGTAACAGGGCTCCTTTAAAACTGGGAATTTAAACAAGGGCACAGTTATTGTCCTAATTAACTCCATTTTTCTCTCTCTAAACTGTTATCTCTTTGAGTCATTTCTCCTCCCCAGCTTACCTCAACTTCCAGGAATGGCAAACCTTACAGCCAGCCCCTTGCCCACGATGGGAACCCAAAATGCCCCCTCAAGCAGAAGTGACTCCCCTGGTGTCAGCCAAATCTCACCCCATAGACTTGAGATAATGATCAGCCAGACCACAGTTTGACCAAGACTGCCCAACCCTGCGCACTCCTTGTCTTCCAGCCCTAGGTCTTTTCTTATGTAATCTTGAAGCTATTGGCAGTACCTTAAAGACAGATCTCAGGTCCCTGGACCTCTGTTCTTCCTGGTGTGCCCACACAGAGATAAATTCCTTTCTTATTTTGCCTTCACTCCTTTCCCTGTTATTTGGATCTCTGGTGGGGAGTGGCTGGACCTGGTCTGTTGGGACACCCTAGACTCAGGTGCTTGGCCTGGGACTCTGGTAATCTAAGTAAGATAGCAAAGTGATTCTTCTAGCATGGTTCCTGGCAAAAAAGTATGTGCTGAATAAATATGAGACCAGTATATGGAACGGGGCTGGGATTTAACTCAGTTGGTAGAGCGCTGCGCTGCAGTCTCTGAGGTCCTGAGTTCAATTCCCAGCACTGCAAAAATGGGAGAAGGGCCTGGTAATCCACTCCCAGGGCAATCCCCAAACAGTCAGCCATTGAAAACCCTATGAGGGTCGCTATGAGTCGGATACAGACTCGATGGCACCTAACAACAACAACATGTGGAATAGGCACAACTTGTGATGCATTTGCCACACAACTTTTGCTTCCCATGGCACCTTTAGTTTTTTTTGGAGGTGGATCTAGTAATATTTCTTTGGCCCAGATGAAAAATCAGGCAGGCCAGTGACTTTTATGCTCCTTCCTAGTAAAGTGACAGCTTGAGTCCCTTTATGTCACATAGCCTTGAATCAGAAGGCAAAATGCCGATACTGGTAAAAATAGTCTCTATTTGATCAAGCAGCAAGTCTTTGCTCTACCCTCAATGCCCACTGTAGGCCTGTGGTCATTCAGGCCTCTGCTGTCTTCTTTCTTCACTCACCAGTTACTTGTCCTTTTTCTCTGCCAGGGTGGCAGAAATAAGGCTGGATGAAAGAAAGAGATAAAGGGCAGAACAGATTTGAATCAGAATTTTAGGGCCTGGCAGATGGCTAAGGATTTCCTTCACTGGCATGTCTGTGGGAACCATGATAGCTCGTTCCTCTTTCCCTTCACTCTCTGGCCCACGAGGCACCATCTCTACTCTGACTTGACCTTGTGCTGCCTTCATTGGTCCAGGGCAGCTGGGGGTCCACTTCCTGCTTCCTTCCTCTGAAGCCACCTTGCTTCCTCATGTCCCTCCAAAGGCTCCCTCTCTGCCTTGCCTGACCCCACAGCCCAACCCACTGCAGAGACACATCCAACTTAGGAAGGGGTTCCAGGAAAGATCCTGAAGGATGTACTCCCCCCCACCTCTTAGTTTATCCAGGAGACGTGGGAGCATGGGTAGGAGGGTCTGGAGCATGGATGGTGGAATTGAGCAGCAATTCCTTGTATTCAGTGTATAAAAGAATTTATACCCGACACAGAAGTTATAGTAGAGAGTATAGATAAGATTTATTAAAAATAGTACACTTTAAAAGAATAATTACAGGGAAAACTGAGACACCTGGAGAAGCTTAGGTAAACCTCAAAAGGAAATTGGAGAAACCAGCATTCCCAGGCTGACTCCACATGGATGTCTCTATTCCCCAGAGGAAGGCAAAGAAGCCAGAGAATAGGGGAGTTAAGCAGACTTTTAAAAGGAAAGATGCCCTGGATGGACAGAAAGGATGGTGGGCCTGAGAGAAGAGAGAGGCATGTACTTGGTTGCAGGAGGGAGAAGAGAAGAGCTAAGAGTGGAGAGGAAGGGAGAAGATGAGAGGGGAATGGAAAAAGAGAGAGTGGGCACATGGTCCCTCTATTTTTATTCAAACAAGGGGAGCCAGTGTGACATCAACACTGGGTGCCCAGCTCTGGGCACTGGTATGGCATGGGCCTAGGTGTTTGTTTTGTAAATGGCTCATAGGCTTGGGTAGGGTGAGGGACCCATTTGAAAATATCCTTCCAGTGTCCTTAGAGAGACAAGTGGCTTCTTCATCATGGCGGAATTACAGGAGCCATTTTCCATCACCCTTTTCTCCAGATTGCCTGCTCATGCCTAAGCTAGCTACCTAACATTAGGAAGATAGGAGGAAAAGAGTTCAGAGCACAGTTTTCTGTGAAGATTTCATTACAAAATGATTTTTCACCATACTCTGCTCCTTGTCTTATATTCCAAGCTGTAAGAGCCATTCCCAGGTGTATGTGTGTGTAATGGTGGAAAAAACTGTCTCATATTTGCCTTGATATCCTGATATTTATCATATTGACACCTCAGTCTAAATTGAGGCAGGAAATTTTCCTCTTCCCACATAAACACATTGGCTATAATTTACCATAAGGGAAACTTTAATTGATGGCAATGATATGGCAGTATGGGGCATTAGCAGTGATTCAAAGCCACTGCCCCTAGAACAGACAAAGCATGTGTTTAGGGCAGCTGTAGAGAAGTTGGTATTTGATATTTCAAAACAATATCAAAGTCACAATGATGAAAATATGGAGCTTTGTTGGGTTTCCTTTAATTTATAGTCCAGTTTTGTTTGTATTTTGAATTTCATGAGTGTTGGGTGAGCAGCATAGTGTAGAGAATCTCAAATCCTTTCTGGTTCTGAGTGCCTGAGAAGGTTCCAGATTTCACAGACATTCCTGGAGGAGGTTCTCGTGGGACAGGGGCTTGGTGCAGGCTGGCCACCCCCTTTTTGGCACATCACCCTGGTAGAGTTCCATTCCTCTCTCCTCCAGGATGGTACCCACCATCCAACCATCAAGCTGGAGAAGCCTCTAAGTTTGTGAGGAAGGTGTTGCCCACCTGTGAGCCTGCCTCATTTCCTGGAACTTTCTATGAGCCCAACTCCATGACACCCAACAACAACAAACAACAGGGATATCCTTGCACAGCAGGGTCTAGACCTAGCAGTGAGAGGTCAAGGTCTGGAGGCCTGGGTCCAAGGTGATCAGACAGTGTGACCTTGGGTACATTACCCAACTTCTTTAAGCCTCCATTTCCTCACCTCTGAAATGGGAAGCCCTTAATGATTATCAACCCTGAGAAGTTTATGTGAGGATGCAAAGGGGTAAGATGTGTAAGGCAGTTAACTCAGTGTTTGGCACATAGTAAATACTGAAAAATTTAACAAGCAATCCAAAATTTCAGAGTTATGATAATAATTAAATTTTAAATAATTAAATGTTAAATAACAATAATTTTAAAGCAAGTAACAAATCAAAAATAAGACAGTCTTGTTCCATGTAGCTCTCTACTTCTAAGCTTATTTTTCCCCTCATTTAAACTATTTTGTGGCTTTAGTGGCTTTAGTGAGTCTTTTTTCTTCTTTTCTCTTTAAACTGGTAGCACCTATAGGTTCTTTTTTTTTTTTTTTCGGTACTAGGGGTTGAACCCAGGGCCTCCTGCCTGCATGCTCTGCAAGTGCCACTGAGCATGCACCTCATGCACCTCAGCCCATTTTTTTTACTTTTTGAGACAGGGTCTCGCTAAATTACACAGACTGCCTCTGGTCTCAAACTTGGCGATCCTCCTGCCTCTACCTCCCAAACTGCTGGGATTACAGGTGTGCACCACTGCGCCCGGCTAGGTTCACTTTTTAAAGTTACATTTTAAGATTAATTTTTTACTAGAGATTCTGATTTAAAATACCATTTTTTTGAAAATTTGAAGGTAAAGGAAATTTTTCTTAATATTTTTTGGTTATACTTTCCTACAAAAGGATCATAGAGACTTTCAGTTTATGGCAAAACTAAACAGGAGCTAAACAATTCAAATGCCTAGTTTTGTTAAGTCTCTATTTTGCACAAATCTATACAATTCTAATAGCCCATAGAACTAAGTCAAACTCAATTTACAAATAGGTTTGGTGTCTGTACTTGGAATCCATAGCCTGAGTTTTAAGTGCTGTTACAGCTAACAACAGTGAGCTTATTGATTCAATCAGGGCTTCAAACCCATGAATAATTGGTTCAGGTTTGGGTGTAGGTTCAATATGTTACAATGTAGAGGGTTGGGTTTGGTTCAGGTTTAAAATTTTAATCTTATATGTAAATAGACAAAGTATTTTTTAAAAAATTTTAGGTATAATAAAGTAGCTAATGATAAAAAAAAAAGCCTCACTAAAACCAAGCAAACATCAACAATAAACCACAAACATGAAAATCTGAATCTAAACCCAATTTTTCACTGTGTTCAGGTTAGGTTCAGGAAAATTTTAAAAATGTTTGAACTGGAATGAGTTCAGTTTTGGGGTTCAGGTTTGGTTTGAAGATCTGCTATCGATCTATAGGACTTAAACATGAACATGCACCAAATGCAGACTCTCTAAATTTTAACATATTGAACTCATACTGAACCCAAACCCAATTTTTGATGGGTTTGAAGCCCTGGATCTTTGCATATATTCCTAATTATTTCTTTAGGAAAAGTGATTAGAAGTAGAATTGCTCAATCAAAATGTGTACCTTTTATTAAAATTTTATTGCCTATTATCAAATTGCATTCCCCGAAGTCTGAACCAGTTCATACTCCCAGCCGCAACACACAAAAATGTTCACCTTCCTACACTCTTACCAACACTTGTTAATATCATTAGCCAGTTTAATAACTTAAAATGATGGCATATTATTTAAATAAACATTGATGCATGAGACTACACATTTTAAATCTATTCCTTGAATATTTTTCTTGCCATATGGCTTAAGATTTTTTAAGATTTTCCTTTATTCTTTTAGATTTATAAAACTCCTTGTATATTAAAGAATTAAAGTCTCAAACATATTGCAAAGATTATTCCTAGTTTGTTATTTATCTTTGATATATCCTTTAATATATTCAATATCTTTTCATACATTACATTTTTCCTTTATGATTTTTCTTTCTTTTCTGATCTAACCTTAAGTTTGGTCTTAACTAACCTTAAGTTTGCATAAATACTAGTTCTAAAATACTGAAGTCTTTCATAGACTACACGTTTATTTACTTTGCTTTTCCAGGTACTTGAACATTTATCTCAGTACTGTGTGTAAATCATACCAAGAATAATTCCCGAACTAAAAAAATTGGAATTAATGAATACATAATTTAGCTAATTTTCTTACCCAGGAATTATTTCATTTGAGTTTAGTCTAGCATTTCCTTATATTTGGAGAATGAAGAATAGACTGAAATAAATATTCACATTTAATGCAAAAAAACCCCACAAACGTTGAGGAAGTTGGCATGTATGTAGAAGATAGTGTAAATGGGTATCACTGAGTCATCTCTTTATGTGACCAGATCTACTAGTCATCCCTGCATCATCACTTGTGACATGCTGAGTGAAACCAGGCTGTTTTGACAGTGATGGCAGACCGTATTGGCTTTCTACATAGGACAAAAATCATCAGTCATCTAACCATGTAAGGGTAATCCTCACTCTTCTGTCAGTTATCGGTTTAGAGGCAGGCATGTAACCCAGTTTTGGCTAATGGGGATAGCGCCATGTCTAAAAATGTTGAGTTTCTAAAACAGCTCACCCTCTAGACCTCTTGTTATGCAAGACGACTGACCTCTATTCTAAAAGCCATTTTTAAATTTCATTTATTTATTTATTTATTTATTTATTTATTTATTTATTTATTTGTCATGACATCCAATACTGTTCTTTTGGGCGAGTCACTCAACTTTGTGTGTCTTGAGTTTCTGTGAAATAGTGAGCTGGATGTTTGTCATGGTGCTATCCAGGTTTAAAGCTCTGTGATTCCAATTAATTCCTAATTACCCTTTGGAAGGTCTTTCTCATCTTTAGTCTAAGAAAAACATGTTTTAAAATCTTTAACTACAGAGAATGATAACATCAGTAGAGTACATATTACATACGTTATCTCTTGAAATCTTTTTAACAATTCTGAGAAGAAATTCACAGACAAGAAAGTCAAGGCTCAGAGAGGTGAATGACATACCCAAGGTCTTTCTGCTAAGTTGGCTGAACTGACATTTTAACTCCACTTCTTCAGCCCTAATCCAATTCTTTCTTCTGTGCCTGGCAGCAGCAGGTACTATTCTCTTTGGTTGGTTTATAACTGTAGACAAACCTCCAATATGACTAATTTCCCCCTGCTGTCGAGATGATCACTGATCACTCCAAGAACAATTCCATGAACAGCCAGAGCCCAAAAGGAATTTTACCACCCACCAATGGATTCTTTTTTTAAATGAACTTACAGGGTCAAGCGCTGATGTTTATATGAAAGAAGATAAAGCACACCTGTTCTGTTGGGAATATACTTTAAGGAGAGGAGAATATATGACTTATTTTGGATAGGATATTTATAACCTACTAATCTATAAACTAAATGATGAATTACTGGAAGTCGGAGGTCTGCAGGTCCTGGCAGAATGCAGTTTACACCCTGACCATACAGTCCCAACACTGAATGGAAAAGGAGGGAGACACTTATGACAGATGAAGACGGGCTCTGCGTTCGTCATGAACTGTTGCTGATGAGTAACTGCTGCCAAGGCTTGAGGACATTTACCTGCTGTCTTTATCACTAGGAGGAAGGTTTCCATTATCTAAGCCTCCCATTCACTTTACTGGTGAGGAAATCACCTTTATGGTTACATCCTGAGCATCTGGCACAGAATCTGGCCTGTAACAGGCACCTAATAAGTATTTTCTGCATCCTGTTGTTGATTAATGAACTTGAGCCTTAAAGAGGTGAAGTGACTTTTCAGAGTCAAATAACTAATAAATGACAGAGCCCAGACTTCTGGTCTCCTTAGTCTCATTTGAAAAACTTAACTCCAGTAAAACTGGAAGTATGGACTTTATCGAGAGGTCAAAAATATCACTATACAGGGGAAAATCATTTAAAATTCTGCCTCAGTCTATCTGGTATCCAATATAAATATATGATTCATTTAAAAAGAGGACAAATAAGTCTTCCTATATGAACAGGAATGTAAATAGAATAACTGGAATAGCTCTAGGAGCATTCACTTGTGAAAATCTGCCCATCACCAGGGCCAGGTAGAGGGTCCATGAGGGTCTCTGATCAGCTTGAGCAATCCCTTCTCTATGGCTGGCATGATCTTTGCCACAGGCATAACTTTCTTACCAGCACCTCAATCTCTAAACATCTGTTGATGGCTTAAATATGCTGTAGTTAGCCAGCTTAAAGGAGAAGCAAAGATGATTACTGGAGACACAGAGTCCAAAGAGCTTGTGCCAGAGGGTAAGAGAAGGGTTCAGTCCCTTTGACTTGGTAATCAAGAGATGGAAAAGAGAAAGGACTATTACTTCTGTGAAGGCAGAGACTGAGTAATGTTCACTGTAAACTAATAGGCAACTACTTGTTTAGTAAATGAAAATTACAGTTTTATATGTGTATGTATTTGTCAAATATGCATGCATATGTGTGTGTATCACCAGTTGACAGAACAAACTCCATCTTCTGTGTGCTCTGCCTCTGAGTCACTCTGCCCATGTTTCTGGTTTTCATGGGAACTTATGTCTCCAGAACATGGAGCCTGACATGAATGGTTCAGTTGGTCCCACTCTTTGGTTCTGCCTGAAGAGGAGATGGGACACACATTTTACAAGATATTTCATGATGGTAACTGGTGAAGAATATTCCTATGTCTTCTATGGATACCACTTGGAGAAGTTCTAACTTTCTGATTGCAAGAGCCAATGAGCACCAATCCAGTGAGCACCATTTGCAGTTTAATGAATGGTGTATGCTGGAGTTGTGCAATATGGTAGCCCCGCCAGTGGACATAAATGAGGAAGCATATATTCTCCTGCAGCTTATGGCAGCTATTGTGTGGCCATAGGGGAAGTCAGCTTTAGGGTTCAACCCAACATGTGAACAATAGAGAGGAAATGTTGAATGGAACTAGGCCTTTGGTGACATTGTGGAACTAGTGGAGCAAACCTTGCTGAACCTTTCTACTTCATTGCCAGGTGGCACCACATTCTCTCCATTGCCTAGATCTGTTTGAATCAGGTTTTATGTTACTTGCAACTAAAAATTTCTGAACAGATACACAAAGAGCAATGGATAACAAAGTTGCAGCATGGGTCTCATCAGTGTAGGCAACCAAGTCAGACCACTTGGATCTCAGAGAGACTATTTTGTCCTCAGTGTCCAATTTCACACCCTATTTATAGTACCCAGATAATTACTCCGTGTCTGTTTCAGCTTGGAATAGACTGAGAGTGCCTAAACACATTCAACAATTCTCTTTAACAAACTTTAGCAAAACTTCCTTTATACCAGGCATTTTGCTAAGTCCAAAGTCATAAAACTTAAAAAAAAAAAAAAAAAAGACAATAACAACCTGAATGTGTTTAAAGTGTGAATAAGAACCCGCCTTTTAGGAACTTATAGTTTCCTGAATAATCTGGGGTTGTAGGGGAGGTAGGCCAATGGAGGAGGCCACCAATGCCTCCTGTAATATAAGGCCCAATTGTTAGTTGTTGAAAGTGAAGGTCAAATACCTCACCTAGGAAAGAAAAAGTAATTCAAGTTGGGTCATCAGCAAAGGGGTCAAGAATAACTTTGCCTATGAGCTGGACTTAAAGAATTCACAGAATTTCCCTAGCTAGAAATAAGGATAAAGGCATCCAAGGCAACAAAGATTAAGTAAAGGCCAGTAGGCAGGAAACTGCCAATGGATAGTTCAGAGTGGCTGATGCTGGTGTGTGGGAGGATCAGGTTTGAAGGTAGGAAGGAACCAGAATGCATAGCCTGAACTTAATTTTCAAGGAGTTGGACTTCATTTATTAATAGAATACTATTAATACAAATAATAATAGCAAATATATGTGGTACTTATTTTGTGCCAAGAACTGATCCAAGAAGTTCCTATACATTAACTAATTGAATCTTTATAACCATTTGATGACGTGAGCACTATAATTGTTATTCCCATTTATATTTGTGGAAATTGAAGCACAGGATGGTTAGGTAACGTGTCCAGGATCACATTGCTAGAAAGTGGTAGAGGTGGGAGTCAAACCCCATGCCAGCTGGCTCCAAGGTCAGAGTACACCAGGGTAACCAAGGTAGTGGTGATGTGGTCAGTGACGACGGTGGGAAACAAAGGGTAGACAGGCTGTCCCATAGTTCAGGTAAGAAACAAAGGTCTGAGGACATCAGTGGCAGAAAGACCAAAGAAAGGAAATGGAGTTAAGAGATAGATACAAAGGAGGGGAGACACTATGTAAGAGCATTAAACAAGAGGAGAGCAAGGGAGAGAGAGAGAGAGAGAGAGAGAGAGAGAGAGAGAGAGAGAATGTTGACCTATGATTTCCTGGAGTAATTTTTGTTTTGTTTTGTAGTACTGGGGGTTTGAACCCAGGGCCTCATGCATGCTGTTGGAAGCGTTCTACTACTATGCCACACCTCCAACCCATTTTTCACTTAAGTTAAGACAAGGTCTCGCTAAGTTATGCAGGTTGCCTCTGGCTTCAAACTCTTGATCCTTCTGCCTCTGCCTTCTGAGACACTGGGATTACAGGCATGTGCCACCATGCCTGGCACCCTGCAGTGTTTTAAAAACTGAGCTTTGGAATGCACCCTGTTTCTCTAAGGTCACACCCAGCCCCTTGTTACATTTCCCTCTCAAGCCTGACTTTGGACAGCTAATACATTTCTGACTTGAGTTCCACAGGCTCTGATGTTAGGGATAAACTGAGTGAGGTAGTGATTTCTAGCTGGAGTTTAGCTCAATTGGTAGAGTGCTGCTCTATGCTCTCTGACGCCCTAGGTTGGATCCGCAGCACAGCAAAACTGGGAGAAAGATCTGGCAACCCACACTCTACCGCCACCAAAATCCCAAAACAATCACTCATTGAAAACCCTATGAATAGCAGAGAAGCACTGACACAGTGCCTTACATGGCAGTGTTGAGGAGTGTTTTGTTCTATTGTAGACAGGATCACTATGAGTCGGACACAGCTCCATGGCACCTAACAACAACAACAAACTTGAGTGTAGAGTGGATGTGAGACATTAATGGTGCAGCATAATGTAGGAAGAGACCAGAAGGAGAGGCCAGTAAGACCTGGAGATGGCCAGTAATTTTCTGGAAATAGGGCCTGGAGGTTGGGATAAGCTAACTAAAATGGCTATAGTTATTGGTTGTAGAGAAGTGAGTTAAAAGTGACGTGAGGGCTGGGGGCACATACCTGAATGGCTGAGTCTTGAGTACAGACAGGGCATTTTCATCCATTTAAATCATTCAGTGAGATCCCATCACACTTGGGAGGCTTTAATCTCACAGATTTAGTCCACAGAAATCCTAGACCAGTGACTGGGACATAGGCTGTACCTTAAAAACACCCAGGGGGCTATAAAATAGCCTATTCCAGGATCCCCCTCTCCCCGCCCATGAATTAAATTAGAATCACCTGGGCATGGGTATCATTTTTAAAGTTCCCAGTTTCCTAACAGGCGATCTGGCAGGTAAGCAACACCTGGAAAGTTTATCACTGGGTCATAAACTTTGCAGTAGAGAAAGTGAAAAGGAAGTGGAAGAGGCATGCCCAGCCCCAGCCTCGGAAGGGTGAAGGGTGTGGTATTGTACCCAGTACCTTGCCTGTGGCAAAAATAAAGAGATGTTTGGCTAAATAGGGCAAAGCAAAATACTAGAGCTTTGTGATATCTGAAATGGACAACAGCAGGGTTTATTGTTCAGGCTCTGAATGTGCAATTGAGCCTAGTTCAGCCCTTTCTTCTAAAGCCAGGACTGGCCCAGGTCAGAACTGGGGCTGAGCTGTAGGCTGCAGGGAGTAGGGCCCTGTGAGAAAAGATGGATCAATCTGCCAGGAAGCTGCTGGAACATTAATGCATTTTAATGAGCACATGTTGAATTTAGCTTATCTTTGACTGTAGAAAAGTCAGGTCAGCATTAAAGTAAAAGCAAATCAATACACAGATAAATGGATAAAAGCGCCCTAGGTGACTTTAAAGTGAAGCCAGGTGGAAATTCAGAAATTAAATAAGAAATATGAAGGAGATAAAAAAAAAAATACTCCAAATCTTAGTGCGGCGCACAGCTGTTTTGTTGTACTGTGGTTTTGTTCTCTCCATTTTAAGTTCATGTATGTATAACCTGTGGTTGACATCATGCCATATTTATACTTTTCATATAATTTTGCTTCTTATTTCACATTATCTAACACAAATACTTCCCCATGTCATTAAAATGTGTTTGTAATCTTAATTTTAAATGGCTTCGTAGGTTTTAATTTGTATGGCTAAAACCTAAATTATGCAATCATTTCTTTTTTTTTTTTTTTTTTTTTTTTTTGTGGTACTTGGGGTTGAACCCAGGGCCTTGTGCCTGCATGCTTTTGCAAAGTGCTGGACCACTGAGCTGCACCCTCAGCACATTTTCTTATTTTTTTGAGACAGGATCTCGCTAAGTTACGCAGACTGCCTCTGGTCTCGAACTTGCGATTCTCCTGCCTCCTCCTCCCAAGCCACTGGGATTATAGGTGTGCACCACTGTGCCTGGCATTATGCAATCATTTCTTGATCTTTCAGTACTTGGGTATTTTTTTGGATATTATAAATTGTCCTGGTATTCGTTGTGCCCAGATTTGAGATTACTTCCTTAGGCTAGATTCCTAAGGTGGAAACACTCTATCAAGGAGTATGAGCATTTAAAAAGATATTCTTATGACTTCTGACGAGTCATATAAACATGGGAGTTATTGGAAGGAGCTAGGAAGAACCCTGTCAATAGAACATAGTGGATAATAAGCATGGGGAGGAGGGTGCCCAGGCATCTCAATCTCCCTATCTCCCCACTGCCAGCAAAGTCTGCTTGGGTGAACTCAGGCTGTATATCAGTTGGCACGTAAATCTTCACACATGTTGGGAGACATCATGAGCATAGCAGCTGCCTTAGTCTGAGTCGACCACACCAAGTCTCTTGGAAATGGCCCCCTGGGTTACAAAAGTATGGATCTTTTAATAGTTCTTCATAGAAATAGCCACATTTCTTGCCAAAATGTACCTGTTTTGGTTCCTACAGGTATTATAACCTCATATCTGGCATTGGTTATTTTATGTATTATACCTAACTATTGTTGTTATTGTTAGGTGCCATGGATATACCTAACTATAATATGTAAAATTAAATATATATGCATATATAAAATTAAATATGTGTCATACATATTCGGGCTGGGATTTAGCTCAGTTGGTAGAGCCCTGCGCTGTAGTCTCTTAGGTCCCTAGTTCAATTCCCAGCATCGCAAAAATGGGAGAAGGACCTCACAATCCACTCCCAAGGCAATCCCGAAAAACAGTCAGCCATTGAAAACCCTATGAGGGTCGCTATGAGTTGGATACCGACTCAACAGCACCTAACAACAACAATAACATACATATTCAATTCTTCCAAAATTTGATAGGTGAAAAACTATATCTCATTTTGTCATTTTACTTTACCTTTTTGTTTTTAGAATACAAAGATAGATCTGAACATAGTGTTGATCAGACATTTGTATGGGCCCTTCTGTGAAGTGAATCTTAGATTCTGTCACTCATTGATTGCAGAGGATCTTGGGTATGCAAATCATTCAAAAGTACCCTTTCTACCTCACACCAAAGCTCCACACGAGGTTCTGAAACAGCCATATAGTTGAGTAAAAGCATTTGTTTCCTTGAATAATGCAAAAGTTTCAGTTCATATGTCATGTACCTCATCAGTGTGCCAAAGATTTAAATCTTATTCCTAAAGAATGTTTAGAAAAAACCCCATGGCTCCACATAAATACCTTAATTTTCCCATTATTAACTTCTGGCTAGTGTGGGAGTTAGGACACTCTCTTCTAGCTGCCACTTATTTAGTACTTGGAAAAGAAAAACACTTCCCTCATGTAGGCAAAGGAATAAAACTATCAAAGACCAGCTATCAGAATGGACAATCTGGGCTGTTTATGGGCAGGTCAAGGGAGATATTGAAATTGTGGAGTTTTTAATTATCTTTAAATAACTCTTGATGTGCCAAGTCAAGAAGTCCTCAGTTTTACATTTCTGAAGAAAAAGTTTGAGGCTAAGTAATTTTTAGCTCCTTAGAACTTGAGGTCATCACCTTAACCAAGAGAAGAAATCAGAAAAAAAGAACATCACCATTAATGATTATTTCATTATGCAAGCAAAAAATAAAAGAAGGCATTATGGATCAAATGAATATAAGTCCAAACCCAAGTTATCCTTCCTATAGACACTCATTCCGCTTTCTCCTCCACACTTACTGTTCTGTGTGGTTACAAGGCCAGATGGTTCTAATTCATAGTGCTTATCACAAATGTCCCCTTTGCAACAGGTTTGATAAGTCCAGAAGAGGAGTCAAGTTTGTTGAGTCTGGGCCCTCAAGACATTCCCAGTGATTTAATAAGTCTTAGAATCATGATGAGCTTGTAAAATAGCTGACCTTGTCAGGAGCATCATAGAGACAGGCTTTGTTTGAATCCATGTCTCTTGTGTCCCAAGGTTGGATTTTCCAGCTTTCTAAGCTGGAGGAGGATGGGGAACAGGGGAAAAGAGAGCGGCTCACAGGATTTGCCTTCATTAACCTGGCCTACCTGGGCTGCCCTGATGATGGGGCATGGGTAAGGGTAACACACTATGGACATTTACCATTAATTTAAATACATATTTTTCCTCATATCACAAAAAGCTCAAAAAGAAAAGACTCTACATTAGTCAGCAGTAAAAACAACCCAAACAAACTTACAGAGGAAGAGATTGGTTGGGCGCTCACCATTTGATCAGTACATAGTGGCAGCAGGGTAGGCGGGGCAGCGGCAGGAGGCAGGGGCCATGGTGGACAACCTAAACCTTACATCTTTGTGATCAGGAAGCACAAAAAGAATGGAGCATCAAGTTCAGAATCAAAACCTCCAAAGACAGGCTCCTAGTGACTCACTTCCACCAAGCTAGACCTGCCTCTCAAAGTTCTACAACCTCCCAGAACAGCGCCACCAGCTGGAGACCAAAAGACATGACATAAGGGGGACATTTTAGATCCAAATCTTGACACAGCACCCCTACCTCCCAAAGTTCATGACCATCTCATAATGCAAAATGCATTCAGTCCAACTTCAAGAGTCCCCAAAGTTTTAACCATCTCAATCATGTTTACAAGTCTAAGTCTTTACTGAGACTAAAGGCAAACTTAGCTGTGGGCCCCTGACAAAGAAAAAAACAGGTTACGTATGTCAACATACAATGGCCCAGAGTAAGCACTCCCATTCTGAAAGGGAGGCACAGAAAGGAAAGATCAGTCAGTAGCAAGACTGGCATCCTACTGGACAGACTCTGTTTAAGTCTGGCATCTGGCACATGCGACATCAACTGGCATCTGGCATCATCTAGGCTCTACCAGGCTTGGGTGACTTCGCCCCTCTGGCCTTGTCACAAATGGCTCTCCTGATCTGGCTCCACTTGTTGCTGGCAGCTTCCCTTGGCAGATGTTTCATGTTTTGCTGGTGTCTCCAACATCCTGAGGTCTTCATTGCTGCTCAGGCTCCATCCTCAAAACTTCATGCCTCAGCCCTTCAGGGGCTCTGTGCAGGGCAACTGACCCTGATACACATTGCCTGGACTTGCGGGCTATCTTGTGGAACCTTGGTGGCAGCCTCCATAACCCCTGAATTCTTTCATTCTACATGCCTGCAAAGCCAGCACCATATGGACATTACCATGTTTTGCTGCTGGCTCAAAAGGTGGCTTTACCCTTTTAAACCACAGCTACAGCAGAGCCTCTGTATGCCCAAGCCAAGAAACCATTTCCCTAGATGTTCTCTTTTCAGGAATGCATTTGGAGACAGCTTTTCAGATACTCCCTTGGATGGTCTCTTTCCAGCAGGTTGTCCCAGAGATTCTCACTTTTCAGATGTTCCCTTTTCAAATGGATTTTTAGTCTTAAATTTTGATGTCTTAGATATAATGGGTCCATCCAACTCCTTTTCTGTTTCCAGGTCAGCTTTCTTGTTCTCTTCAATGGCACTTATCTCTAATAATTATGGCCTTCATGCCCAAACTGGCCATGTTCACACTAACTTTAGAAAATCCCTCATTGCCACAGCTTTTTGACTCTTGAAACTGTACATTTTTCAGATCATTTTTTGTGCCTTTTGCTTCACATTTTCCTCATAAATCTGGCTAAAAGCAGCAAGAAACATTGCCTACATCCTACCATCCTCATGATATTTCTTCCAACAAGTTAATTAGTCCATTACTTTTAAATCCAGCCTCATGCAGGTCTTTAGGACAAAGATGGAATTCACACAAGCTTTTTGCCAGAATGTAACACTAATGGCCTCTAGTCCAATGCCCCAAAGAGTCCTCATTTTCCTCTGAAACATTGTGAGCCCCATCTGCATTTCTATTGACAGCACTGTCTGGTCTTTCTTACTCTCACCAGAAACATCCCTCTAGCCTTCCAGGGTTTCTCTTGCCCACATCTCTAAACTCTTTCAAATTCCTCCCGCGAGCAAGATCCAAAGGAACCCCATAGTTAGGTTTCTGCACAATAATGACCTTACTCTCTGTACCAGTTTTCTGTATTAGTCAGCTGTCATTGTTGTGATAGAACAACCAACCAAAACTACCTTATGGGGGAAGAGGTTTAGTGGGAGCTCACAGTTAGAGAATCTGTCCATGATGGTGACAGGGCAAGCATGGCAGGTCCTGTGATAGAAAACCTCACAGTGTGGAGAACCAGGAATAAAGTGTGACCAGGGCTGCAGGTCTAGGGTAAAAACTTCTGAAGGACTGCCCCTGTGATTCACTTCTGCCAAGCTAGATCCACCTCCCAAAGTTCCACAACCTCCCAGGGCAATGCCACCAGCTGGGGAACAAAACATAACCTTAGGGAAGATTTTAGGTCCAAACCATACAGACTCCAAGGCAAGTTCAGTTGCTCAAGGATGACATCAAGAATGCACATGATTTCTGTCTTTGTTCTCTGCCCT
>VMDO01015685.1:0-50359 GCA_007922755.1 Pedetes capensis
CTTTCTTTCTTTCTTCCTTCCTTCCTTCCTTCCTTCCTTCCTTCCTTCCTTCCTTCTTTCTTTCTGTTTCTTTCTTTCTTTCTTTCTTTCTTTCTTTCTTTCTTTCTTTCTTTCTTCCTCCCTCCCTCTCTCCCTCCTCCCTCCCCCTCCCTCCCTCTCTTTCTTTCTCTTTCTTTCTTTCTTTCTTTCCTTTCTTTCTTTCTTTCTTTTTTTCTCTGCCTGCCTGCCTTTCTTCGTTCATTCTTTTTTTCTCCTCTACCATTATGCTCATTGCCAGATGTGCTCCTGTTTAAATTTTTCATTTTTTTGTTTATTTTTCTAAATTTTGAGACATGGTCTCCCTAAGTTGCCCAGGCTGACCTCAGATCAACTCACTATGTAGCCCAGGCAGGCCTCAAACTAATTCACTATGTAGCCCAGGTAGGCCGTGAACTTAATCCTCTTGCCTCAGCCTCTGGAGTAGCTGAGATCACAGGTGTGTACTACTGTGCCCAGTTCCTATCAATCTTTACAAGTAAGGAATAAGTTTATTTAAAGGCAGTGTGATTTCTTTTGGGGAATAGCCATAGCAGAAAAAGTATCTATAGCATTAAAAAAGAATGTCATAGAACATAGTAAAATCTTAATACCAAGAATATAATTCATCAGCATTCAGAAAAGCAGGATGAATCATCATTTGTAAGGCCTCTTCTCATTTTATGGTCTGTGGATTTTTTAGCACTTACAACTTTGTTTTACTATTTAATTATTTGGACAGAATAGTTCAGCAGTTTGCATGTTGTTAGATTTTTGTTTTAAACCTTCTTCATAACTTTTTTTATACTGATAGCTTCCAAGGCCATGGATTAAAGAACTATAAATTTGGAAATGTGAGATTTCCAACATATTCCAGAGTTAAAAAGTCCATCCTCAGAGGAAATGAGAAAGAGTTTGCATTCTAACCTTTGCCTTTTATTCCAACATAAAATGAAGCTAAACATTTCCTTATGGAGGTCAACTTTGTAATGCTGAATCAGTAAGCTGGTGCCATGTTTCCTGAAGACAGTGTTATTTCCTCTGATTTGAGTAAACAGATGAAGTTGCATCAAGAGTTGAGGTGTATAACTGAATTTGTTAAGAACTATTTTTGTAATGGGATAAAGGTATAGTACTTGTATCATGTTTCCAAACTTCTGAGAAGTCACTGTCTGACATTTAAAAACACATGTTTGTTTTGTAAATTGGTGTTTCTTTTCCCAGTAGAGTTTAATGTAGATAATGTTCATCCTATAAGTAATAATTCTTTTCAGTTTTGTAGGTTTTCTTTTCCAGAATACTTGTGGCTTAGTTTTTACCTTTGTGCCCACAGTGGTGCTTATGACTCTTTTGTTAAGCATTAAATAAGTACTGCCAGTTTTTAAATACTTTGAACACTTAGTGAATGTTGGGGAGTACAAATAATATAACAGTATACGATACTAATAAAAACAAAATGTTATGTTTTGAAAAATAAATTCTTCAAGAATAGAAAGAAGTATAATGGAATTTTGTATTTATTTTCCAATGAGTTAGGTTTTAGAGTAAATAAAAGATTATACTGCATTTTAGTTAAAAGTATTAATTTTCATGCCTTTTAGGCATAGTTGGCTTGTAAAAATATCTATATCTATAGGAAGCCTACTAATTATCTTTTTTTTTTTTTTTTTTTTTTTTTTTTGCGGTACTGGGGGTTGAACGCAGAGTTTCCCACTTGCATGCTCTGTAAGTGCTGGACCATTGAGCTGCACCCTCAGCCCAGTTTTTCACTTTTTTGAGACAGGGTCTTGCTAAGTTACGCAGACTGCCACTGGTCTCGAAATTGCAATCCTCCTGCCTCTGCCTCCTGAGCAGCTGAGACTATAGGCGTGCGCCACCACGCCCAGCATAATTATCTTAACCAGCATTTAAAAATATGTGAAATTACTTTAACTGCAGAGACTGTGAATACTATCATTTTTAGTAAATGAAGTTATTTTGTGAATTTTCTGGCAGGTGACAGCAAGTAGAATAATTTGAACCATTATTTCTTTCCTGTTTGTGATATTAATGAATTGCTAATTAGTGCAATTTAACTTTGTGGTGGAGTGTCCTTTATCAGATCCCAGAAACATGTGTTTTATATGAAAAATAGAAGTGTATGTGTGTAGAGAGGTAGTTTTCTATTCTGCATCACTGAACAAAGGATTCAAGGCATTTTATAGGAAATATATCTGCTAAAATTGCTTTTGTAAAAATAAATCAGGGTCAGGTAAATTAAAAGTCAAAAGAGAACATCCAAATGAAGATTTACCACACACACAAATGTAGCTGTGATCTAACATAGATTTTTATTGATATTTTATTTACATGTTTTTTTTTGGCATGCATATATATAAACACACACACATATATACACTATATATTTATTATATATATATGTTCTATATAATATATATAATGTTTTTTGGTCTTTTGAGACAGTTTCTTTATGTAGGCTAGGCTGTCCAGGAGCTTGCTATGTAGACCATGCTGGCCTTGAATTTGGGTGGATCCTCTTGCCTCAGCCTCCCATGTGCTGGGATTACCATGCCCAGCTTTGTATTGTATATTTGTATGTTTTGTCTTGTTTTGCACATGAAATGCTTGTAAAAGACGTAATCCTGGATAAAGCCATTACTCTTGTGAAATGTGTTCTGGAAATTATTGAAGATGTTTTTCCCCTGAATATAATTCTGAAAAAAATTTTTTTTTGTCTTTTAAAGCATATAGATGAGTAACATTTTTGAAAAAAATAAAATTATAAAAATTAACAGTTGAGACTGATTTTTCTTAGTTTTTTTCTTCAGTGATTTACTATATGCTTTATGGCCAATTCTTTCAAACCCTGGTTCCTGTGAAAGTGAGTCATATCATTCAAGACACAACTCATAAGTCAGCTTTTTGTGAAGTCTTTACAAATCCTATTAATAAATACCTGTCTTATTTTGTTTCCCCAATAGTTTAATGGTACTTACCAGGTTGAATTTTAAAATCCTCAAAGTTACAGTTTTCTTAACTATGTAACTTTTTCCAGAGCAGCAAACTTATTTTGTGTATTCCTGATGATCAATACATAGTAAAACATTGTGTAGATGTTTGTGGAATGAATGAAAACTAGTAAATGAAATGGACATTTTCATGAAGGTCAGACTATTATAGTTTAGACTATATACCCATTCCATGAAATGTCCCCCACAGGCTTATGTGTTGAATGCTTGGTCCCCAGCTGGTGGCACTATTTTGAGAAATGGTGGAAACTTTTGGAGATGGATCCTAGCTGGAGGAAGTAGATCATTGGGGGTATGCCTTTGAAAGTTATAGCTTGTCCCTGCCCCACTTCCTGCTTCCTGGCCACCAGGATGTGAGCTGCTCTGCCATGCCCGCCCCACAATCATGGCCTAAAACCTTTGAAATCATGAGCCAAAATATATCTGTCCTTCCGTGTGTTGTTCATGTGAGGTAATTTGTTGTAGTGATGAAAAGTCTGACAAACATAGACAATTAAAATTTTTTGCTTGCTTTTTTGTAAGTGAATATATTAGCTGAATTTTGATATTGTTTTACTGTATACAAACTCCTGAAGTGCTGCTAGCAATAGAAACTTCTGAAATGCTGCTAGCAATGTGAATGGATTTCCAGTTGAATTTGAAACATTGAATGGAGAAATGGAGATAATCAACTGACAAACTTTTCTTTTTCTACCCAACACTGACTTGCCCTTACCTCTTTTCTGCCCCTCTCAGTGGAAAAGTGGCCTCCTTTAGTTAGTTTATAGATAGGTAAGCTCATCTCATTTTTTCCTCTAGAATCCTGTCCCATCACTTCTGGCCTATTTGCAGATGGCCTAATAATTAATGTAAAACTATTCTGTATTTTTCTCCCTTTGACTAGGCAGTGGTTCTCAATCCTGTTTGTACATTAGAGTCATCTTGGAATCTTAAAAAACAAAAAATTCCCCCAAACCTGGCTCCTAATCAAGATCCATTGTATCAGAATCTTAGAATCATAGAATTGTAGAATTAGAAGATGTAAAATTTTGTTTTATTTTATGAAGGAACTGAAATCTAGAGACTTTAGAGCTCTTTTCCAAGCTAATGCTTTTAAGTACTCTGAAGACTTGGGGCAAGAATTTGGGTGTTTATAAATCTTCTGTGTAACCCTCATTTCCCACCCCACAACCCAGCATCATTGAATCCTCTCTATTCATTCTCCTATTTGGTTTTCATGCCCTTGATCTCCATTTCCCAGTTTAGTCTGCTCACTCTGCTGTTTCTTTATTGTGTCCCTCTGCATTTTGAGATGCCATTCTTACTTTATTATGCCACTTTCTTACTCTGTACCCTCTAGTTTCTTCCTTCTACCTGTGCGGGAAGTCAAATTTAACAGTTCATGTCGTTAGCCCCACCCCATTGGATCCTATACTTTATCCAAAGGATTCTTAATTGCCGCTTTAAGCTATATACTCTTTAGAATTTTAAGACATTTTGTGAATTACTTGGGATTCCTCCTTTCACTTTGCCTACCTGATTCTTAGACCACATGACAGAATGTGAACTCTAGAAAATTAGGGCAGTCCTTACCTGAGTCTTTTAATTTATAGATGAACCTTTATATTTTCTAATACCTTTGCATTCTAAATGATTTTCCACGGCCATCTATCTGTGTACAAAACAAACTAGACTCAAATCCATGTTACTGTCTCTTTATTCACTTTCCACAAGGTCTTTTTCCTTTATGATGCAGCTGAGATGCTACAGGTTTACTCAAACCATCTGTAATCACCTCAGCTAGAGGGTCAGCTCTAGCCCCCAAACTTTGGTGTTATTTATTTTATCATAGTATTTGTGCTTTCTGTTGTAATAATAACTAAAAATGACATCACTAGCCTTTGAATGCTTACTTTGTGATAGGCCCTGGGCTAATATTCATATCAATTACCTCATGTTACCTCACAACCATACAACAGGATATTGTTGTCCACATTATAGAAATAAGGAAACTAGCTGGGTGCAGTGGTGCATGCCTGTAATTCCAGTGGCTGGGGAGGCAAGGGCAGTGGGATCACAAGTTCGAGATCAGAGGTAGTCTGCATAATTTAGCGAGACCCTGTCTCAAAAAAGTAAAAAAAAACTGGGCTGGGTGTGCAGCTCAGTGGTCCAACACTTGCAGAGCATGCAAGTGGGAGGCCCTGAGTTCAACCCTCAGTACTGCAAAAAACAAAACAAAACAAACAACAGAAAAACCCCCTAAAGTGTAGAGAGGTAACGTGTTAAAAGATCAGGTTTAGATTTGAATTCAGGTCTGATCAGAGACAGGCTAACCTACCTTGTTTTGTAGTCTTACATGTAAATTTATCTTTCGTTTTCCACTGGATTGTAATTCTTTTGATAACAGTGAATAGGTCCCTAATATGCTTGTATCTCCTACAACAGATATCACAGGAGAGCTCAGTAAATTTTATGGGCTCCCTTGGAAGGATGTATAGGTTTTGACAATGTTTTGAGGGTCAAAGCATTAGTGTAAGGTGGCAGTGGAAGCAGGTGAGAGATGAAGTGTGGGTGTAAGACTACATTTAGACATGAGATCTAAGAAGGGGACAATGGCATGCAGTTGACTGAACTTTCAGTGGAATGATGTGGGCAGCAGAGTTCTGTAACTTTCCTTATTTAGTGATTGAAATAAGACATTCTGCATTTATTTACCTGTAAGAGTTTGTGATAGCATCTCAGTTGCACATTGCCATTTCTGGCCTTTTCATAGTTGTATTTGGTGTTTTCTTTACATAATCCTGAGACTGTCTCTCTACAAGAGAATTAAGGAATACCTTTCTGAGTAAGGTTAGTCTTTTTACCTAGAGAGGGCTAAGATATTTTTTTCTCAATCAGGATCTTGGACATTGTCTACTTAACTAAGGGCTTCCAGCTTGGTAGAGTGCTTCAGCTATGGAAGTTCATTCTGTGCTGGGATGGGTTATGTGGATAATTATGCTTCTGTAGTCGCGCAGTTAAGTGTGAAGAATCCTTTATCCTTTTTGCCTGTTAGGAAAGAGAAACCCTTAAGCTGGTTAGGCAGATTGAATTTCCATTTTTTAGAATTTGTTTGAGCTTAGTCATTTTTGTTCTTCTGAAATATCTCCAGTAGACTATTGTGCCAGCTGAAGTCTTTATTGATAAAGAATATGGTACTGTACCCAGTAGATTCTAGGTGATATTTGGAGTATAATTTTCAAAACACTTGAATAGCTTTTTTAAAATAAATGTTGTTTGTGACTTGAGAGGGGGGTTAAGTGATATGTTTAAGCTAAACTAAATATCTGAAGAATACTGTCCAGGAAAACAGACTTAGTTACTTTAGTTCTTATTTTATCATTAACCAGTTGTATAGTCTTAGAAAATAATTCTAAACTTAACTTTCTTCATCTTTAACTCTTAATGAGTTAGATTTTACTATCATCTTCTCCCAGTATGTTAAACCTAACTGGTCTTGGATACCAAATTCACAGTTTGTTTCTGGTAGAAATGGAACCATAATTAACATTTCCCTCATTTGATTAAGGAAATAGGTCTTTAGTGTCAATTTGCAATACATATTACATTATGTAATATGTTCAGAAGCTGCCATGCTGACTTATAGATCACCACATTTATTAGGGAATGTTTTAACACTATCCTTTGCCTTCAAGTAATTGTTGGTGACTGTACATTTAGCCCTTGTATTTTTTTTATTGTGGTAAAATATACATAAAGTATATTAAAACTATGCAAAAATATAAGATTTACCCCTTTGGGCTGGGCATGATGGCATATGCTTGGATTTTCTGCACTTTGGAGGATGAGGCAGGAGGATTGTGAGTTAGAGGCCAACCTAAGCTACATAGCCAGTTCCAGGCCCACTGGGTACTTAGTGAGACCCTGGTATAAAACAAATTACCATTTAACCACTTGTAAGTATATGATGTAGTGGCATTAAGTATGTGCACAATGTTGTAACCATCACCACTCTTTCCAGAACTTTTTCATCATCCCAAATATAGACTTTGTACCTATTAGATAATAACTCTTCCCTACCCCAATCCCCAGATTACCTTATTCTACTTTCTGTTTCTGTGAACTTGCCATCTACAGCCATACCACCCTGGTATCAGATCTTGGAAGCTTAGCAGCATCTGGCCTGGTTAATACTCAGATGGAAGACCTCCTGGGAATACTGTGTACTGTAGGCTTGGGAGAAGGACTTGACAGTCCACTCTGTCCATCAACAGATGAGTGGATAAACAAAATGTAATACTTAATGAAATATTATTTAGCCTTAAAAAGGAAGGAAATTCTGATACATACTACAACACAAATGAACCCTGAAAACATTATGCTATGTGAAATGAACCAGATAAAAAAGGACCAATATTATATGATTCCACCTATGTGAAGTAGCCATTAGCTATTGTTGGTGTTGTTAGGTGCTGTCGAGTTGAGCCTGACTCCTAGTGACCCTATGTACAACAGAATGAAACACTACCCAAAACTATGCCATGCCCAGCACTATTCACAGGGTTTCTATTCATAGGGTTTTTGATGGCGGATTGTTTGGGTCGCTATGAGTCAGATACTGACTCCACAACAACAACAATGGGTATGAAGTGGTTTTTCATTGTGGTTTTGATTTGCATTTCCCTAATGACTTAATGAGCATCTTTCATGTGGTCATTCACCATTTCTGTATTTTCTTTTTTATTGGTAATTTTTTTTTGCTAGTGTACACCTAATGGAGTACTTTGTGCCATTTCTATGTATACATATTGTTGTACAATTGCTCATGTTTACCTCCCGCTTACCTTTTTATGAATTGCCTCCCTGCTGCCAATTCACTACTTCCCCACCAATGGTACCCCTTCTGCTTGCATGTCTACGTGTGTGTGTGTATATTTTAAATCCAGATTCAGCCTTTGAGAGCAAAACATTTCTTTTCCTTTCCTCCCATTGCCCTTTCTGTTTGCTCCCATCCCCTTCTCTTTAGTCCCTTATTTCCTCCTACACAGTTCATCTTCTACTTTCATGACATTTATTAAAATATTGAACATAATATATATATTGAAATCTAACAAGTTAGTGCTGTTGCTATGGAAATCAGTATGGAGGTTCCTCAAAAAACTAAAAATTGAATTACTATATGACCCAGCTATACCATTACTGTGTATATGTATCTGAAGGAGTCTAAGCCTACAGATACCAAGCTCATCTGTGTTTATTTTTGTGTTATTCACAATAGCCAAGATATAGAATCAACCTAGGGTGTCCATTTGTATATTTTCTTCAGAGAAATGTTTATTCAAAAATACAAGTTCTTCTGTGACTTGAGATTAAGTTCAACACCTGAATCATAGTTTTGGCAAATTAGCCTTGCAGTAGAGCCTAACTTATCCTGGGATAATGGTAGTTGTGCACTACTACTGGTTCTTGACATTAAAGTATGAATCTCAAAGTGCTTTGTAAACTGAACGGTGCCATTTATTTTTTCACTTGAGCCTGTTGAAATTCTGAGACCTCTGTGCAAGATAGTTTTTGAATCATGAGGAAAAAAAATGAAGGTTTATATAGCACTTGGTTTCAAGGAAACCAAAATTGTTTCATTTATTCCTTGTACTTCCTCAGGAGCTGAAAGGAGATAAATGCTATTGTATTTATGGATGAAAGAAAATGAAGGAAGGATGAAATCCTTCAAACATTTTACAGCTTTCTAAACCACTGTACAGGCTTAACTTAAGCAAGACTGTATCGTGTTTTCTGATGGCTGTGTGTTTCTTGATATGGTACTATATAGAAATCTAACCGATATGTATAATTAGCTCATGAATTTATCTGCTGAGCATTACTTTTGAGTGTTTTTTTTTTTCCTTCACATATGTTTTCAGGGACATCTTTAGAATTGAAGTCATTTTGAGGTTGCTGTATAGCTTAAATGCTTGTTTCCTTTCCCTTTTATATGGTGTTTCCTTTGGAATAAGTATCCTTTGTGGTATATAGCTACACCCTGTTCAAGAAATGATTTCATAGCATTTAAAGAAGAAAATTTCATCCTCTACCAATGTTAATATTAAAATAGCATTTTTTCCTTAAGTTTTTTTCTAGTTTTTTTTTTTTTTTTGTACTTTATTAAGGGCTGCCTTCATAATTGGAGAAAGGCTCAGCTAGAAACATTATATCAGCGCTTCATGGTCAAAAGGTTCATTCCAGAGTAAATGTAATTGCTGTCTCACAGGTTGTTGTTGTTGTTAGGTGCCGTCGAGTCGGTATCCGACTCATAGCGACCCTCATAGGGTTTTCTGACCCTCATAGGGTTTTCAATGGCTGACTGTTTCGGGATTGCCTTGGGAGTGGATTGCCAGGTCCTTCTCCCATTTTTGCGGTGCTGGGAATTGAACTCGGGACCTCAGAGACTGCAGCGCAGTGCTCTACCAACTGAGCTAAATCCCAGCCCTCTCACAGGTTAGACTATTTCTTTTGGTGGGAACTCTGCAGTTCTACTTTTTCAGATTGTATGTTTATAAAATATTTTCTTTCTAGTGGAAATTCATGTAACAGAGGAATTACATGGGGAAACTACATAGCTTTGAACTGTAACATTAGCCATGAGTTGGATTTATTATTAGTAAATTTTTTTATTGGAAATTTTTAGTGTACAACTTAATGTGATTCATTCTGACATGCATTTCATTGTGACATTTCCATATATGCATTTTGTTGTACATTGCACAGATAAGTTCCCCCTTACCCTCTTGTGCACTTCCTCTCCCCTCCCCCCCACCAAAGACCTCTCTTCTGTTTGCTTGTCTTTTTGTGGTAATGTTTTTCTATATATCCTTGGATCCCAATTATGTTTAAGATCGAAACTATTTCTGTAGTGAACTATCTTTTTACATTGTCAGTACTATTACATGAATTTTCTAGCCCATCTGTATTATTACCATTCTTCGGTATCATTGGTGTTATTATAATCATTTCTAGGACTATTAAAGTTGGGCTGTTCACCCTGAGGTCACCCCCTCTTCCTTACTTCTCCTTGTTTCTCCTCTCCCTCCTCTTCCAGGATTTCCTCTTGCTAGATCCCTCCCTCCTCCTCTTGCGGTCTCCACTAAGTCAACTTTAGCTTTTTTTTTTTTTTTTTTTTAATTATGTTCCAGCCTCTGCATAGGATTTTTTCCTTCTTGTAATTTTGATTCAGCTCCCACATATGAGTGAGAACATGTGGTATTTCTCTTTTTGAGCTTGTGTTTGTTCACTTGAAATAATTTTCTCCAATTGCATCCATTTTGCTGCAAATGGTATTATTTCATTTTTTTGATCGCTGAGTAGTATTCCATTGTGTATATGTACCATAGTTTTTTTTATCCATTTTTCTGTTGATGGGCACTTTGGTTGATTCCATATCTTTGCTATTGTGAAAAGCACAGCATTGAACATGGAGATGCAGGTGTCTCTGTGGTATGATGACACATCTTCCTTTGGGTAAATTCCCAATAGTGTTATAGCTGGGTCATATGGTAGATCTATTTCTAGTTTTTTAAGATACCTTCCAATTGATTTCCAAAGTGGTTGGACTAATTTATAGCTCCACCAGCAGTGTAAGAGTGTTCCCTTTTCTCCACAACCTTGCCAGCATTTGTTGTTATTTGTTTTATTGGTCTTGGTCATTCCTACTGGTGTAAGGTGGAATCTCAGAGTTGTTTTAATTTGCATTTCCCTAATGGCTAGGGATATTGAGCATTTCTTCATGTGTTTCATGGCTTTATGGGCTTCTTCATTTGAAAACTGTTCAGTTCCTTTGCCCATTTGTGCATTGGGTTATTTATTTTCTTGGGTATTTTTTTCTTAAGTTCTTTATAAATTCTGGTAATTAGACCTCTGTCTGATGTATATAGGATGCGAAAATTTTTTCCCATTCAGTGGGGATTTCCTTGACTCTGTTAATTGGTTCCTTTGCTGTACAGAACTTTTTAATTTCGTGTAATCCCATTTATCTATTCTTATTGCAATTTCTTGAGCAATTGGAGTCCTATTAAGGAAATACTTTCCTATGCCTATGTGTTGGAGCGTATTGCCTGTCCTATCTTCTATTACTTTTAAAGTTTCTGGTTTTATGTTGAGGTCTTTTATCCATTTTGAGTTAACTCTCGTGCATATTGAGAGATGCGGGTTGGTTTTCATTTTTTTGCAAGCGGATGTCCATGTTTCCCAGCACCATTTATTGAAAAGGCTATCCTTTTTCCAATTAATTTGCTTTGCTCCTTTGTCAAAAATAAGGTGGCTATAGGTGTGTTGAGGTACTTCTGGATCTTCTATTCTGTTCCCCATGTCTTTAGGCCTATTTTTGTGCTAGTACCAAGCTGTTTTTGCCACCACTGCCCTGTAGTATAGCTTAAAGTCTGGGATTGTGATTCCACTTGCACTAGTTTTGCAGCTTAAGAGTGTTTTGGCTATACGTGATTTTTTGTGATTCCATGTAAAAATTTGAACTACTTAAATAAAATAATTGGAATACTTAAGAGGTTAGCATGTAGTCTAACCTCCTTGTTGGCACAAATCTATTCAGTTGAATTTGCTGTTATCTTAGAGCCTTTTCCTTTTCTGTTTCTTTTCTTTTTTTCTTTTCTTCTTTTTTTTTCTTTCTTTCTTTCTTTCTTTCTTTTTTTTTTTTTTTTTTTTTTTTTTTTTTTTTTTTTTTTTTTTTTTTTTTTTTTTTTTTTTTTTTTTTTTTTTTTTTTTGTAGTACTGGGTGGTTGAACCCCAGGATCACTCCTGCTAGACAAGTGCTCTACCAGGGAGGCGCACCCTTGGCCCTCATTTGTATTTTTTATTTTGAGACAGGGTGTCACTAAATTACACAGGCTGCCTCTGGCCTCCAAATTTCAATCCTCCTGCCTCCGTCTCCTGATTTGCTGGGATTACAGGTGTGTGCCTTGTGCTTGGCTTCATTTTGTTCTTGAGCAAGTCATTTTACTTCCCTGAGCCTCTGGTTTCTTATATGGTTGTTGTAAATATCTAGTCCAGGTCCTGGTAGGGAGCTGCTAAAGTAGGTTGCTGACAGTAGAGCCCTGGACATTTTAGGAGAGTGGTTGAAGAACTGCAAACAATGGTTCCAGATAGTTTTTATTGTGTGTTCACTGTGAGTATACATGTGTTTGCAGATGGCTGAAATCCGCTTGTTATCCTCATTGAAGTTTAGTATTCCTTGTGTGGGCTAGGGGTGTTGTGTGGGAAAAAACCCCGAAAGTCCACTTCAACCTCCAGGGATCTCATTGCTGGATAAAGGGCTCAGAACAATCAAATCTTGGTTTAGGCTCTTAGGTATTGTGGCACCAACAGCTGTGGCCTATTAAAGATAAACTTTGGTCTGTTTGGTAGCAGTTAAATGTCACTGGAATGTTTAGGCAATTGGTTTGTAATCTGACAAGTGTTTCTCAGTTTCCAGAGTAAATGAATAAAGGCTAAGCCATTCTTTGGCATGTGACTCATATTCAGAGTTCCAAAAGGAAAAATGAATTTTTAATTTCTGGAGTTAACTTGGCAATTTAAAAATAGAGCTGTGATAGCTCTAGTCCTTTCTGCATGTTTTAAAATCTTACTTCCATAGAATGAAATTGTAGAATGTAAATTTAGCTTTTGGAAGGACAGTGATTAATGTACTACTTACCCAAGTGATTCTTTAGAATTTGGCTAGTGGGATTTACCAAAAATGTCTTTTCACAAATGTTTGGGAGGGGTTGGGGAGCATTTTTTTTTTTTTTTTTTTACAGAATAAACCACAGGGCTAGGGCTGCAGGCACAAGAGAGGATTACACACATGCAAATGGGAAATTTTTAAAGATTTTTTTTTCCCCCTTAGTGTTTGCTCTCCATTGGTGTCAATGATGAGTTATGCTGATTGGGAGAGGGGAGGTTGAAACATTTGTTATTTGATAAATGCAGTTAATGAGGTATAGAGAATTGCCATAGCTTTGCAGAATTCATCATAGCCCTCTTCACCTGAGTTCAGTATTTTCAGCAAACTGGCCATTTAAAAAGGTTACAAGACTTATAGCATGTGTAGAGAACTGGGAACATAGAGAATAAAGACATAGTAAGTTCAGGTGATGCTTGCAGCCTTACTACTGTGGTATCTGATCCCGTCAGATCTTGGAAGCTAAGCAGGGTCAGGCCTGGTTAGTACGTGGGTGGGAGACCGCCTGGAATACCAGGTGCTGTAGGCTTGGGAGAAGGAACTGGCAACCCACTCCCCCCAAAAAAACAATCAGCCATTGAAAACCCTATGAATAGCAGAGAAGCACTGACAATAGTGTTTTGCCTGTTGTTCGTAGGGTTGCTATGAGTCGGACACCAACTCAATGGCACCTAACAGCAACAACAACCAGAAGTTCGGGTGATTTTAGAGAGAGAAACATTGCTTTATAATTATTTCTAACATTTATGTTATCTGATTACCTAATTATGATTGGAGGTCAATAAGGAAGAGAAAAAAATATATAAATGTGAATTTATTTGTAGTAGGTAGTATGCCCTGAAGAATTTCACATGAAACTTTCCAAGAAACTGATATAATTTAGTATGTATTTAGATAATTTGGTGTACAATTTAGAGACCACATGGTCTTTTTTCTTTTGATTATGGAGAGATAAAAACTTGTTTGAGGGCTCTTTCAATGAAGGTTGTGTACTTAGCCAGTGGAGTATTTTAGTTCAAAGTATTTAGTTCAAAGTATTGAATCAAATTTAATGATTTGATTATATATTTACAATTAATACTTTCCCCCTTAAAATATTAAACTAGTTGGAGTTTACTTTTAATATAGTTTAGTATGTCCTGAGCATCAGACATTAGAATATTATTACTTTGTGACTTTGTTCCCTAGACAGCAAAATTATCACATTGAAGGACAACCCAATCCTACTAATATCAAAATAGCACATGACCAGTTAGTCTCAGGAGAGGAAAAGTTAATTCTGTACACTGGGTAGAAAATTGCTTTGTGCCCATGTCTTGAAAGAGTTGTTTGGCATATACTTTTCTTAAGGGCCTAACAATTGCTTTGTCTATTATAGAGATGGTATTTTAAAACAGGTATTTATTCTTAGAAGGTATTGGTCATTGTTTTAAAAATGTTTTTAGATGCAGAGTGATAATTCAGTAAATATAGATGATGTGTAATAACTCAGGATAGTTAGCAATTCTATTTCCTTAAACATTAATTGTTTTGTTGGTATGTAATACTTGTACATATTTATGAGGTACAATATGATTTTAAAAAATTGCATACAGTATAATGAATTTCATTATAGGATTTTCATATCGTTACATCCTTTACTTTACACTTAGTCTTTCTTTACCCCTCTGTGTTACTCCCTCTCATGCTTGTCCTGAATCCTCTTGTATTTTGCAATCTTAGATATATAAAATATTATATACAAATATTTATATACTTCTTTAATGAATGTCTGTCTTTTGCATATGAGTGAAAACATGCAGAATTTCTCCTTTTTTTTTTTTTTTTTTTTTGGTACTGGGGGTTGAACCCAGGGCCTCATGCTTGCATGTTCTGCAAGTGCTGGATCACTGGGTTGCACCCCCAGCCCATTTTTTTTTACTTTCTGAGACAGAGTCTCACTAAGTTACGCAGACTGCCTCTGGTCTTGAACTTGCGATCCTCCTGCCTCCGCCTCCCAAGCTGCTGGGATTACAGGTGTGCGCCACCGAGCCCGGCGAATTTCTCTTTTTAAGACTGGGTTACTTAACTTAAAATGATGATGTCCAGATTCATCCATTTTGGCGCAAAGGATGTGATTTCATTTTTCTTTGTGGCTGAATAGTATTCCATTGTGTAAATGTACTACATTTTAAAAATCCATTCATCATGAAAGGACATGTCGGCTGATTGCGTATTCTTGCAGTTGTGAGCAGTGCTGGAGTGAACATAGAAGTGCAAGTATGTCTGTGGTGTGATGACTTAGCTTCCTTTGGGCATATACCCAGAAGTGGTATAGCTGAATCGTATGGCAGTTCTATTTTTAGTTTTCTGGGGAACCCCCATACTGATTTCTGTAGTGGCTATCCTACTTTCCAGTCTTACCAACCATGTAAAAGTGCCCCTCTGTGCTTTCCAGCACTTGTTGTTTTGTTGATGCTAGTTATTCTGGTTGGGGTACGATGGAATCTCAGTGTAGTTCTGATTTTCAATTCTCTGATGGCTAAGGATGTTGAACATTTTTTCATGTATTTATTGGCCATTTATATTTCTTTTGAGAGCTCTGATTCTGTTGCCCATTTATTAATTGCATTATTTGTTTTTGTGTCAGTCATATGGATGGTGCTTTAGAATGATTGGTAATATTAATTGTTGATTTGCCATTATTTCTTTCTTCACAGCAGTAATGAAGGGCAAATTTACTTCATGAATTATCACCACTAATTTTTAAATTCATATGACTAATTTTAAAACATGTTAGAATGCTGGCTTTATCTTATATTTTTGTCAGATCTTTTGAAATTACTTTAGTGGTCACCAAATAAGTATGTTGATCATGTGAATTTTGTGTAAGAATTTATCATAGAAATTATGATATAAAATTTTCACCTTAACTTCTTTAGCAATATTTCAGATCCTGGAAGCTGTGACTAAATTATTTAAAATTGGTTATCAGGAAAAAGTTGAATTCACTTTGAAATATTGTGAGACCCTTGGAAACATGAATGAATAATTTTCATACAGTTCTTTTTTAATTTTTAGAGGAACTCAAACTCATCTACTGTTAACTTTTTTTTTTAATCTTGAGACAAAGTCTCACTATATAATCCCAAAATGGCTTTGAATTTGCTGTAATCCTCCTGCCTCAACCTTCCAAGCACTGCGATTACAAACATGTGCCTCTATGCCTGGTTTTCACTGTTCAGTCTTTAATGTTTATCTTAGGAATTCAGCACATTTTTGTTGGCTGAACAAATTATTATTATTATTATTATTATTAACTTCTTTAGTAAAGTTTTCCCAATTTGGAGACTAACTTAAGGCTTTTCTGATTTTCAACATATTTTCCTAGGAAATTACACACACACACACACACACACACACACACACACACACACACACACAGAGTTGCCTTAAGGGTTTTCCTGATATGACATGGGAAAGGTTGATCACTGTAAGGCCTTAAGGTTGAATAAAGGTTGAATAAAGGTTGATTAAAGGTTCCCATAGATTATCCATTTTGTTTCAAAAAGATGAACGACCTGCTATCCTTAAGTGTTATTTTATAATACATACTGAGGCAAGAACTTAAAACCACATAAGAATTTCATTTTTTTTTTTGCTGATATAATGTCTACATAAACTTTTTAGAGTGATGCTAATCCTACTACTATGATGTTTGGCTCCTGGAGTCACTATTAATCATTGGCTACATTCACTATTGGCTTTGTATGTTTTTGGCAAACATTTGAGTCTGCAGGTTTGTGAGGTAATGGGTAATTGTTTGACTTCCTAGGCAACAGCCCACTGAGACCTAATCAGTTGTGTTCCAGGGGGAATTAAATGGCTATGTTGGGGCTTAGCCCTGTGGAAAGGAAGCTTATCTGTTTTATTGCCAGCTTTTGTTATATTAAAATACATTCTTGGATGTGGGTGACACACATTTAGATGTGAGTCTAAATTGTAGGCCTTGCTGTTAATATTTAAGTGTATTTCGTATTTAAAGCAATCAGACCTAATGGTTGTTGGTTGCAGGAAAGAGGAAAAATAAAACCCAACCATGGTATGGATAGGATATTGACCTTTTTAGTGTTTGGTTATTATCACATAATTTCCATTCATTAGGAAAATTTGTTTTTCCAATGTATTGTGCCTGCTTGGTTCCTTACCTAGCATGTGCTTGGAATGAGGGATATACCTGTCACGAGAATTCTTGCTCATGAGCTATTTAAATAGTAAGCTAGACTAATGAGCCTACTAGATAAAACAGAGTAATTTTAAGACCAGTCATTATTGAGGTACCTCGTGGAGCTTGATAAGGGAAGAAGTTTGGGAAAAAAGTGATGACTAGACTAGAAAAGGGCTGGGATTTAGCTCAGTTGGTAGAGTGCTGTGCTGCAGTCTCTGAGGTCCCGAGTTCAGTTCCCAGCACCGCAAAAATGGGAGAAGGGTCTGGCAATCCACTCCCAAGGCAATCCCGAAACAGCCATTGAAAACCCTGTGAGGGTCACTATGAGTTGGATACCGACTCCACGGCACCTAACAACAACAACAAGACTAGAAAAAGGAGGGGGAAGAGAAGGAGGAGTGTGAATTGAGTGCAGCTTGTGTCATGACTAAGGCGAATTGTAAGGGACCATACTGTAGTGGAGGGTTGACGGTGGAGAGGGAGGATCTTCTGTACTAACTGTTGCTGTTAGGTGCCCTTTAATTGGGCCCAACCCATAGGGACCCTATGTACAACAGAACAAAACACTTCCCAACACTGTGCCATGCTCGGCACTACCTCAGTGCTTTTCTGCTATTCATAGGGTTTTCAATGGCTGACTGTCTTTTGAGAGTGGGCTGCTAGTCCTTCCCCCAAGCCTACAGCACCTGGTATTCCAGGAGGTCTCCCATCCAAGGACTAACCCAGCTCAACCCTGCTTTACATCTGAAATCAGAGGAGATTGGTCACCAGGGTGCGATGGCTGTAGACATTCTGTACTAACTTCTTATTAGGTGCCATTGAGTTGGGTCCAAATCATAGAGACCCTGTGTACAACAGAATGAAATACTCCCCAACACTGTGCCATGCCCAGCATTATGTAAGTGTTTCTCTGCTATTCATGGAGTTTTCAATGGTTGATTGCTTTGGGAATGGACTGCCAGGTCCTTCTCCCTAGCCTGAAGTGCCTTGTATTCCCAGGTGGTCTCCCATCCAAGGATAAACCAGGCTGACACTGCTTAGCTTCTGAGATCAGGCGGGATCAGATGCCAGGGTGCTATGGCTGCAGACCTGTACTAACTAGAGGAGTGGCTGCAGACCTGTACTAACTAGAGCAGTTAAAATTTTATCTGAAAGGCAGTATTGATCCATTGTAGCTGCTAAGTTGTGGCAAGGTAAAAGTAGCATTTGAACAAAGGGAAAATAGAGTATAATTGTAGGCAGCTCACAGAACTGGAAACCCAAATGGCCAGTAATCTTATGAATCTGACTAGCAGTTGGGGGTTTGCAAGTTAAAACAGGGACTCTTACATAACCATCATAATAGAAGTGTTCAAATACATTGAAGAAAGTGTAGATAAAGTACAACAACCGTTCCGTGGTTATATTCACTGGTTATAACCATTCATGGGTTATAAATTGGCACAACCATCCTAGAGAAAAGTTTGACAATATCAAGTAAAACTGATCATACCACACTGGAATACCACTAGGAATGTTCTCTAGAAATTTCTATACCCATGCATTAAGGGGCTATGGAAATGGTTATTGAAACATTTAAAATAGCAATATATTGAAAACCACCTAAAGAGTATTTTATTTTTGATGAAGTACTATGTAGAAGTTAAAATGAGTGAACATTGCACAGAGCTACACTACGAACATAGAAAAACCAAATCTTGAACTAAAAACAAGACTGTGGATATGGGGACAATATTTATATAAAATATGAAAGCAGTATTGAAATCATTCAAAATACTGTTACCATCTGCAACTGTTGAAGTGTGCCAGCTGGCAGATATTCTGTGCTGATCAGTGAATTTTTTGGAAGCCAAAAATTGATTTTTATAATCCAGCCACAGTTAATTCAGTGCCTGTTTTATTCCTGACATGGTCTTACCCATTGGGGATATTAAAACCACCAACCTACTCCTAATACAGTGGTAGAATGTTGTTAAAATTTTAAAGCACTTGGTAAAACATATTCATGTGTATTTTCATTTAATCATTCTATTTACTTTCCGAGATAATAGGCCATGCAGGATTTTTATGCTCTTTCAAATTAAGCAGCATCACCTTTTCTGGTTCCTAATTTAGTTCTTTTTATAGTTTTACAATACACAGATAACGTCCAGGTATATTCTATGCAGGCTGAGGGTTAGCTCAGTTGGTAGAGTGTTGCTCCATGTGCTCTGAGCACATGGCTTCAATCCCTAGCACCACAAAAACAGGAGAACATGGCAATCCACTCCCGAAGCAATCCCGAAACAATAAGCCATTGAAAACCCTATAAAGGATCACTGTGAGTCCAGTTGGACTTGGTGGCATCTAACAACAAGAACAAATACTTTATGCAGCAGACTTGTTCCTGAATAAGTCATGTACAAATAAGCTTTTGGAACAAGTAGTATGTTAAATATAACTATGATGGCTGTCGATTGAAGAGAGCCAGTGGTGAGTCTATTTATTAATCATGATGTACTAATATAGCCATTATTATTATTATTATTATTATTAGTGATACTGAAGAGCTGAGTCATGTATACTTTTTGCATGTGCTCTACCAATGAGCTGCACTCTCAGCCCCTTTTTTATTTTTTTATCTTGAGGCAGGGTTTCACCAAGTTAGGCAGGCTGCCTCTGGCCTTGAACCTATGATCCTCCTGCCTCTACCTCCCAAGTAGCTGGGATTACAGGTGTGTACCACTGTACCGTGTTACCATTTGGCTTTATGGGGGTAACTACAGTGGTTCTTAACCTTTTGTGTGCACAAGAATCATCCATTGAATTTATGGAAGAATACGTTCTCTGGCCCCCTTCATCCTCAGAATTCTGCCATTTCTGTTTTTCTCCATTACTTCATTGGTTTCTTAAAAGCTAAGTTTTTCTCATTAATTTTGGTATTCTTCTAAGTGAATTGCTGGGGGTGAGGAGATGCAAGGGCTGGGGAAAATATACTTTTTTTTCTATATTAAATGCTTAATAAATATTTGCAGGATGAATTCATGAAGAACTTCTTGGAGGGGAATATATCTGGATTAACTGGATATGTGTTGTTGTATTAATTGTGAATGGAGAAGACAAAAAAAGAATTTAATGCTCAAAAGTTATACATACTAAGAAACTAGTTTTCAGTTAAGCCTTATTTTCAGACATTTTCACTAGCAAGATCATTTATAATCACGATTATAAAATTTCATGGAAGGATTTTTCTAGAAAAAGTGTAACAGAAAATAAGAGTGAATGAAAAATATCACATTATTCTGCATAAGTGTATCAGACCAGCTTGGAAGTTACAATTTTCTTCTCAGGGAAGTTGTTCTCTAGCTACAAGCTACTGTGAATTGTTCAGTTGTTGGCAGCAACACTGAAAACTGCCCTTTTCACCCTTTCCAGCACACAAACATAGAGGATTCATAGCTGGAACCCATCTTCAAGAAAGTGCTGGCTTTATTGAAGTCAAATGTCCAGAGTTTTTCGTTTAGATGCATGAAAGGCCTTCAGTGCTTTGGCCATAAATAAACTAAATAGAGATCCCTTACAAAAAAACAACACACAAATAAGCATACAAAACACCTTTAACTTACTATGTGTCAATACAGATGCAAACATAAAACGTCAAGTAATAAATACATCTCTCTTGCTCACTCTGTTGCTCTTCAGTTAGTGGTGTGCTTTTTTAATGTAGTAACTGCTCAATAAATGTTAAGTGAATGTAGTGTTAGGTGTGATGATAACTTATAAATCAGTGACCAGTCTACATTTCCACCTCTTCTGCTCTTTTAGAGAAGTCCAATTTTATTTTAAGTTGGAGCTTGTAATGTGAGAAATTAAAAAATGTAACAGTAGTAAAGACATTCTTTAATTGCCATTTTGCTCAAATCTAAAGTCAGTCTTTCTCAGCCTGAAATTTTCCAACATGGGCCAGAAAACCCATATATTTGAACAGTGAATTTGAGTGCTTTGTCTTCGTAGGCCCTACATCCAGGTAACCTTAGGGCAGTTGTTTTTTTGTTGTTTACTTAATTTGAAAGTCGATTGTATGAAAATATGGATAGATATGTTGAGAAATGTGTATTTGAATTTTTTATGATTATCTTATGGGCTTATTTATGCTGATGTTGAACAGCCCGCAAAACTATTTCTGAGTAAATCAGAGTAAATCTCCAAAACACATTATTTCTTCCTTTTCTTTCCACAGGCACTTTTCCATAAATATTAACAATTAAAGATGTACTTTGAAGATGCTGATAAGCAATAATGTGAAATCTCTTTGATATTCTTTTGTTTATTGAGATGAAAGATAGTCTGATTTAGTAACATTTAGTTAAGGCAAGGAAGGCAAGCAGGGCTGGGATTTAGCTTAGTTGGTATGGTGCTGCTCTGCAGTCTCTCAGGTCCCAAGTTCAATTCTCAGTACCGTAAAAATGGGAGAGGGATTTGGCAATCCACTCCCAAGGCAATCCCGAACCAGTCAGCCATTGAAAACCCTATGAGGGTCACTATGAGTCGGACATGACTCGATGGCACCTAACAAGTTAAGGCAAGCAGTGAATGAAACCATGTTAACAATTAGCCCTTACTCCATGGTGCAATTTTTCTATTTAAACCTGCCAAATTACCTAAAATAACAAGGTGTGCCTTTTTATACCTAGATACAGGCAGGCCAGGTCTTTTCATCTACTAGGTATGTAAGCATTTTCCTTTGAATTTCTAGTTTGAATTCTTCAGTTTGTCTTCCAGATTTCTTCTCAGTATCACTTATAGGACTTGTTTTGCTGGAATAATTTGGAGTGTGCCTTTGAAAAGGAGTTCTGAACTTGAGCATATATTCAATTAGCATTTATACTGGACTGACTGAATAGTATTCTTTTTGATTATCTTCCATTAAAGTGTAATGGGTCTTGTGTAATTGAATCAAGGTTCCTTATCAGTTTTTGTGCATGTGGATTTTGGAAAGTGGCTGATATTGTACCCTGTTTGAAAAGTTGCTTTTGCATCATTATTGGAACTTGTTTGCAGCTACAAATCATCTTTGGAGACAGAAAATATTGCCTGGAAAATACTGAGTGGATTATTATTATTTTTTTAATCTATGAATTGTGAACTTGGCTCACAATTGAATTTTGGCATTTGAGTCTCCCAGGACACAGCAGTTTTCAGCTTCATTTTGTGAGTGATTGCAGATGCCTTTTTACCATTTGGGCTTCTTTGTCTCTTTAATAAATGATCTGTGTATAAGATTTTAAGCCAAATGGGATTCAAAGGAATTCCTAGTTTTCCAAGAGTTGTCTTTTTAATTTTGTATTTAAAAGGCAACTTTGACTTTGTTTTAGGAATTAAATGTTACAGCTGTTGAGTAATTTCCTACCTCATGTCCTCTTGAGTTAATTGAAGGAGAAAAATGAGGGTTGGTTTTCTGTACCTGAATAAAAGAGTAATCCTTATGCCTTGCCCAAATGCCTTTATGTGAGGTTTATGATAGTAGAAAATCTCCAGATTCAAATGGAGGATATAGTGACCGGGCTGTCTGAGTTTAAAAGAAAAAGTAGTGGTTGTTGTTGTTGTTGTTGTTTCCCTTAAATTTTAAAACTTAAAAAAAATCATACTTATTTTAGCTACTTATATTAAACATGGCAGGTTGAGGCCAAGGATAATTAAGTGTCAGGAAATAGCTTCATGCATTGCCTATTGCATCCTTAAAGACTTAGATAAAACAGACACAGCTGTAATTCCAGATGCCATATAAATTTCAGATGTTGGTACACTTTATGAGCCCATTCGTTAAAGAACTTTGCCCATATGTCTTTGGAGAGTTGCTTTCAGTTTTCTTCACAAAAATGCAAAATATTTGGGGCTCTTTCTTATTGCTAAATGAAAAATTGTGTGCATTTGGCTTCATAAACCCAAGTAGCCTTGAGAAATGGGCTTGCCTAGAAATTGACTACATTTTTGTGGGAGAACGGGTGAAAAGGGCAGTTTCCTGTGTTGCTGCCAAGAGGTCTGAACAATTTGTAGTAGTTTGTGGCTAGAAAACATCTTTTGTGAGGTAATAAAAGCAACTCCAAAGTGGCTCTGGGTATGTGTGAGAAAATGCTTTTTTCTTTCTTTAGACTTTGTAGATAATTTATCAAGTGAATTTTTAATCTTAACCACTTGAAATGATGTATGGCTGATTTTGGATAGAAGACTGGGAAAATATATTTGAGTTTGCACAAGTGGAATACGATGTGGTACTTTGAAAAGGTAGCATTTGTATTTTGTTTTTAGTATAACCATGTGTTTAGTGATAATCCATTTTTCTCCTGCCTTAATAGTGAAGGTAAATCTTGGCATGTAAGGCATTTATTTTACAAGAATAGTTTTTTTTAAAGACAGTGTCTTACTATTTCAGCCAGGCTGGCCTTAAACTACTTGCAATTCTACTGTCTTGTCTTCTGAGAGCTGAGATTATAAGAGTGAGGTACCACATAGCCTAGGAATTGAATTTGTTTTTGGATTTTTCAGACAACTGATTAGAAGTGTTTGTTTTTTTTTCATGGTTTGCTTAGGTAATGTATTTCATTTCATATTAGAAGCATGTTTATAAAATATGTATGTGTAACTACTGGCAATTGCCCCTCATAAGTACTCACAATGTGGCAGGCATGATACTGCTGTCCTTACATTGGTTATATCATTTTCTTGTTTGGATAGGGAAAACAGGTTACAGAGGATGTCAGATGGCTAGAAAATAGTTGGACCTGGGATTTGAAATCCATCTATATATTCCTAGTTATTTCAAGTTAGTTACTATTCCAGCCATGCATTTTGTAGAAGAGAAATCTGTTAAAGATTATTTTTATACAATGGGTTTGGATAAGTGGAGTAAAGATAGATTTAGTTTGACTTAATGTTTTTGTTAACCTCTCTTAGGCACAACTTTCACCAATCCTGAGCATCTGTGTACTTAATCATTTGATAGCATTTTATGGTCTGAATTAACAATTATCTTAAATCATATTGTCCCTTAAATGTTCCAGATTTTGCTTTACTTTCTTGTTCTTAATATTGATATTTTTCTTCTGTTAAGGATATCTATTAGGTTTTCATTAAGATTTAGGCAATAGCTTATTTTCATATTTTGTCTTATTCAGCAACATCAGTTTTTTTCTTCATTGTGCTTATAACCTAGCACAGAGGTTCTCAACCCCACTGGAGTTGAGAATGATGCAGTGATTCTCTAGTAGATATTTGGCAATGGTTGGAGACATTTTTGATTGCCATGATGTGAAGGTATGCAACTGGTATCTAGTATGGAGAGGCTAGCATTCTACCATGTGGAGAACAGCTCCTCACAATAGACTGATTAATACTGCCAAAGTTAAGAAACTGATCTAGCTAACATACACTCAAAGCCAAATCCAGTTCCTTAGAAACTGTGATTTTATGAGGTTTTCTCATAACAAAACAATTCAGTGGTAACAAAGCACATTTTTTTCCTTTCTTCTAGAGTTGGAGGAAGAGAATACCCATCTGTTTGCTCACCCAGCTCTAAGCTAAATAACACATGTTGACCTTACATTGGATTCTATCTTTCACCTGTTTCCTACTTTCATCCCCCACCCCCCACCACCTTTGACTTAGAGGAAGTCACAGCTTAAACTAGTATCTGTCATTGTCTTGTTTGTTTTTAGGTACTCTCAAGTTGGGTCTGACTCTTAGCAACTCTATGTACAACAGAATGAAACACTCCCTGACTCTGTGCCAGGCACACGATCTTTCCTGTGTTTAAGCCCATTGTTGCAGCCACTGTGTCAGTCCATCCACTTGAGGGTCTTGGTTTGTTTCATTGACCTACCACTTTCCCAAACATGATGTCCTTCTCCAGGCATTGATTCCTCCTGAAAACACATCCAAGATACGTAAGATGCAGTTTAGCCATCCTTGCTTCCTAGGAGCACTCTGGTTGCACTTCTGCTAGGACAGATCTGTTGGTTTTCCAGCACTGTATCTGCCAGTGTTTCTCTGCTATTCATAGGGTTTTTAGTGGCTGGTTGTTTCAGGAGTGGGTTAGCCATGTCCTTCTTCCTAGTCTGTCTTAGTTTGGAAGGTCAGCTGAAACCTGTCCACCATGAGTGACTCTGCTGGTATCTGTAGTGCTGGTGACAAGCTTTCAGCATCACAGCAACATTGCAGGCCTCCATAGTATAGCAAACTGACAGACACGGGGGTCATTATCTTAGCCATTGTTAATTGACAGCCTATGAGTGGTATGTAAACTACTTTGGCTTGAGGTGGAAGAGAAGCCAAACACAGAAAGGGATATTGTCCAAACTTGATTGCGTTCTGACTGGGTGAAGATCCTAGTGTGTTGTGTCTCTTAGAAATTTATTGAGTACCAGAAATTGTAGTTGTGTTTGGTATATATAGGTCTGTATATATATATATATATATATATATATATATATCTGTGTTCATCAAGTATTTATTTGTATTGTAAACAAAAAACCAAAATACACTGTATAAATGAGATATTTAGAAATCTCTGAATTTAATGTCTATTATATATCTTCCTGGTTAATAGACAAATTGATTTTGTATATTTTATTACCTTATGAGTTTTAGGGCCCAACAAATGTGATTTTGATGAAATGAGAAATGTAAAAAGGAACAATCTAGTGGTTTTTTGTAATTAATGTCTTTGCAAGTATGGGGGGGTGTACTCCTTTCCTTGCTACTATCCTTTTACTTAGTGCTCCAGTTTTACCTTACTCCATCCTCTACTCTTACGCTTTTTTCCATATTTCTTTATGTTGTAGGTATTTCTCAGAATGAATCACAGTCATGGGTTTACTGTGTCCCTTACTAGGTTGTGATGTCCTAGCACAATTCTAGATACACGGTTGCCAGTTTCTAAATGTTGAGTGAATGAATAGTAGAGGAGAAAGAGAAGCAACCACTTTAGCAGTCTTAAAACTGAATAATAGAAAATGGTTAGGTGAATGATCGAAAGTCAGAGTGCTGGACAAGGACACTGAGTATGTGAAGTAGGAGTTGTTTTGTTAACCTGACCATATTGGTGTGGTTTGTGTGTGCATTTTCTTTTTTGGTGCTGGAGGCCTGGCAGAGTGAAACAAGTGGGCCTTTATCTTGGCCATATCTCCAGGTCCAAGAGCTATTTGTTTTTTACCCAAGCTTTCTCCAGGCTTTAAGGTATCTTTTTGCTCTGAAAAGCAGCTTTCTTGTGTTCTTGAGTATAATTCTGCCTATTGCTTAGTATATGGATTCAAATTTAGATTTCACTACTCTTATTTTGTGAGTGTGTCCCTATCAGGAAGAAGTAGGTCCCAAAGCAATGCAAATGGCCCTTGAAGTCCTGCAGTGATTGCCTGATGGAGCCTCTATCAGTGCCTTGAATCGTGGGTTGGGCTGCTGCTTGTCTCATTGGGCAGATATACTTCCTCAGCCTTCACTTCTACAGGCTTTTGAATTTTAGAGATAGCCAGCTCCATTTATATCCAGGGTTTATTCTCTGATTTGCATTAGTGCCCCTGATTTTCTGTTAGTGTTAGAAAAGGGGTTAGAACAAACAGCAACTCTATAACGTATGTATGTGTTTTTTGTTGTTGAAACAGGTGAAAACATTTATCAGACACTTGGGTTCATTTTAGAAGTGATTGTGGGAAAAGTTGTTTCAGAGAAAGACCCACTAGCTGGCCACTGGTGCTTATCACTTGTGGCTATGTTATTGGACTTGACCCTTGCAAATTGAGCATGCCTGATTGCCCAGGTGTTTGCATGGTTGAACAAATTATACTTGGACAATAAACTGTTATGCCTGATAGTGATTAGAGAGGCAAGACATAGTTACACATGGGCTTCTGCTTTGGTAAGAGAATTAGAATAAAGATTACCAAACATTTTCATAAAAAGGGGAGAAAACAAACAGTTTTTGAGAGTAAATATTCTTTTCTTGCTAATGAATATGTGCCTTTGAGCTTATTAATATTAGAACTCAGCCATGTACAGGGGCAATTCTTTTCATTTCTTCAATGGCAAGTGATTTTTTATTTTTGCTTTGGATAGCAGAATTTGTTAAACACAATATTAGATTTGATTATGGCTGAAAACAAAAGGAATATCCAATTTCTAGTGTTAGATTTTATATGTATTTTTAGGATATATATATATATATATATATATATATATATATATATATATGCTTTAGGTACAGGTGCAAAATTGATGTGTAGGAGATGGTGATATATATTGACTAAAGATCTTTGTAGGATTTCTGGGGATCATTAAGGGTTCTTTTAAGGTTTGTAGCTGTGAATTTAAATTGAGAAAAGTTACTGTGATTTTTTGTTCAATTGCTTGTGTGCAGGTCTGAAGTAAGGCCAGAATTAGATGTAATCATAAAATAGGGTACTGGAGGAGGGGGCAAAGAAATTAAGATTTAATGTTGGCTCATGGAATCCAAGCTGCTTCAGGAGGGAAGTGAAGATAGGCAGTGGGCAGCTGGTAGAGGCACTGGCACATCAGGGTCAAAGAATTATTAGAGGTGGGTTCAAGAGGGTTTGAGCTGGATAGAAGATAATCAGAGGCTGAAGTGTGTGAAATTGAGATAGGTTATAGGTCTAGGGCTCGGTTTTTGAAGAAATCATTTTAGAGGATCATGACCAGCAAAGAGAGAAACAGAACGAACAACATGAGGGTCACGGCCTCCTCTAACCTACAGAGGACTTTAACAGGGGTGAAAAAAAGAAGCCTGTCCCTTTGACAGAGAAAAGAAAAGGGGAGAGCTTTTGTGGCTGAGGTCATCTGCTGGCAGGAGGAGCTTGGTTGAGTGGAAGGATTGGGGCTGGGTTTACCACAGACTGCCTAAGCTGAGGTTTTGGTTGTGATCACAGTGGATCACATGTGGTCATTTGAAAACTTTGTTTCCGTTAAAACGGGAGTGTTTATTGTGTATTTGGGAACTGGATTGGGATGTAAATATTTTACTCTTGGTCACAGCTGGAAAAATTTGGAAGCTGGAGGTGTGACTGTGGGAATGGGTAACTGAGAAGGCGAGGAGAACAAGATCATTAGAGGTTTGCTTTTTAAGCAGGAACACACTGCTTTGAGCCTTAGAGAAAGGAGTGGGAATGTGGGTGGTGAATAGGAGGGGTGTGGATTTGGAATGCATTGCACATGGTGCAGGTTTGGGACTTAGGCTTTAAACATGGTAAGGTAAGCATGGCTGGGAGGTGGAGAAAAGCATAGTCCAGAATTGGTTGACTTTCTGGCTCAGCACTCTGTCTCTCCAGCTTCACTGTCAGACTGAAAAAATGCCAGGGCCTGGGCCATCTCTAAGATCTGTGAATCCATAAAACTTTGGCAGTGAGGAGAGGGGACTTTTTGTGTGTTTTCTGTCATAGGGGAAGAGTTTTTTTTTTGGACTTTGGTACTGGTTGCTCACATACCCTATGTTTTCAGTTCTAACCCCCACCTTCTCAACAGTTTGAGGGCTACAAAATCAGATGTGGGTTTAGAATGAGGGTAGATAGTCATCAACATAGGTAAATGAAAATTTTTAGAGTTTGTGTGGGTAATAAAGCCCTGTTACAAAAGGTCCAGTAGGTACAGTCTCAGGAGTTGCAAGTGATGAGTTCTAGCTGCTTCCCTCTTCTGTTACCTTGACTTTTTTTTTTTTTTTTTTAATAAGCATTGGCATCTGAGTGTGGTTTTTAAAAATAGACAAACATTTGGGCATTGCTTATCTATTTGTCTGTTGTTATGAACAGTAAAATCTTGACAGGAAATTGCAAAGCCTTTTGTTGCTTTCTGAGTTGAACTTGGGAAGTGGACACTAGTTTCCTTGAACACTGGCCGTAGTGGCAGGTATTGGCAGTGGGAAGTAGGTGACTACATTCTGTGACTCTTAAAAAGGAAGAGAAGGGTGATCAGGGAGTTTTGGAGTGGGGAGATGGGTTATTTGGGCAGAGGCTTAGATTCTTTTACCCCTTTTCGCCTTTGAGATTCTCTCAAAGTTTAAACCCTTAAGCACCTGTCAGGTATCCTGGGAGGGATGGCAGGGGATATTGTTGGAGGGGTTGTCGGGATAGAGAGTCTTCTTGGTACTATCCACTGTGAACTGAGAGTGGCACCCATTCCTCTGGACAGCCTGTGTTTCCGTTGGATCTGCTTATTTTGTGTTTTCCTTACAAGTGTTAAAATTTTCAGTTTTCAAGTGTTTTCAGCTACATTACAGATAATTGGACTTTTCTGTGGGGTAATAATAATAATAATAATAATAATAGCTAACATATATTGAGTGATTAACTTTATGTCAGAAATAATGATTCTACTTGCATTATTTATCATATGGGCAGCCAGGCATTATATTTCCTTTGCCTCACTTTTCAGATTGAAGATTGAGGCTCACATCCCATCTTGACTTTTATTACCCAGTCACATTACTCGTTGTGCTCCCCAGCCCCTAAGCCAGCCCTCACTGTCTGTCTGGTGTTGGGCAGTATGTATAGTCGTTTTTCAGAAATAGTCTGTATCAGGCTTTTGGAATATAACCTATTATGAGTTTCAGGGACTGCCTATGTATAGATAAACATGCAGAATTAGTCCTTCTCAGACCTGCCTGATATTAAGTAAAAGTTTAGAGCTGCTAATGTTTGGTCTTGCAGGGATGGTCCTGACAGTATTTGCTGTTCCGCAAAAAACCCTGAAAACTGAAAAGTTACATGTCCAGGGCTTCCCAGACAAAGCACAGTGACTGTGAGGTTTTCCAGGGCAAGGGAATGTGTATGTTTAACAGCACTGGGTGGGCTAAGAGATTCAAGTCACAAGCTGCATTCCAGGGACCTGTGAGAGCCATGCCTGGTAATGCCATCACCTCTGCAGGTGCCTGATCTTTTTCCTCTTTTTTTAAATGTGGCCAGCCCATGGTTAAAAGAAAAAGAAAGCAAAAATGAAAAACATTTTAAATACTACATCTATGAGATTTTTATTGTGAAAATAAGTATGAAATCCAATTCTGGGTGTGTGTGTGTGGAGATAGGGAGATGACAGTACAATACTTTTTGAAAGCCACACAGTCCCAGAAATTCCAGTTTTAGGTTACTTGAGTTCAGTCACTCCCAAGAGGTTTTTGTGAGGAGGGGTGGGGATTTGTGTGGTTTTTGTGAGGAGGGGTGGGGATTTATTGGAGGGTTTTCTCTCCCTCTCCTCCCCCTCTAACTGAAACTGGGCTTTAGATGTTTTGAGCCAACTTAATTTCCAGCATATTTCATAGGGGCTGAAGAGCTTTGGTTCAACATGTCAAATTTGGATTTAAGAGATTGGATCTTTTTAATGATAAATTGACATGTTTATTGGATAGGATTTGGAATAGAGAGAAGCATCAGTAGACCAGCCTTATTATCACCTTCAGACATAATTTTTACACATATTATGTTTTTAATCCTTGTATACTACACTCATAGGTTATGGAGTAAATACTTTGGTAAACGCATGTTTGTGTCCATTTCGCAAAGAGGGGCTCAGACCATGTGCCTAGTTTTGATGTTTTTTTCTACTCAACATTATTTTGTGTACAGTTTGCTATGCCAACTGTTTTTTAAATGTGTAATAGTAGAGCTAAGAGACACTTTAAAGTATTATTAATATTCTCTCACTTCATTTTACAAATGAAGAAATTTGGTAAAGTGAAGTTAAATGACATACTTAAAATCAGTTAGTTTCAGAGTTGAAATCAGAACTGGTTCCGCCTTTTCCAGCATACTTTTCACCACCACGTTCTGGCTGTTTTACTTTATTTTTGCTGGAATTTGTGAAGTCTTTTGTGTTCTAAGATATATAAGAGATCATTGATCCAGAGGATTAAGTCTATCTAATACGTTTAGCTCAGTTGGTAGAGTGCTGCTTTGTGCTTCTGAGGCCCTAGGTTCAATCCCCAGCAGTGCAAAAATGGGAGCAGGATGTGGCAGCCCATTTCTGAAACAATCAGGTGTCTGAAACGTATGTGGATCGCTATGAATTGGACACAACTCGATGGCACCTACCAACAACAAAAACAGCTATGAGTTTAAAAAATGAAAAATTGAGACCATCTAATTACAGCTGTTAATTTGGCCCAAAGGATTGGGAGAGGTTTGAAAAACATTATGATATGGTTGAATTGTTACTCTTTTAGGGTTATTTGATGTATACCTAAAAGGAACGGGTAAAAACATACGTTTTACATTTAGCATGAGCATATTTGAAGTTTTTCTTTTCCACCATGTTAAAACCAATCAGTATTTTTTATCCTTTGAAGCTTTAAAAAATGGTTTTGCCAAAGTAATTCTTTCATATATCCGATTTCTTTTACTCTGGGATATATTTGCCCTTTTTTGGGCTATATTCCTGTAAGAATTTCTGGCTGTATAATTCCTTTGGGAATTGCTTACATATAGTTTTATAACATTTGTTGTACTGTTGTATTGAAATTTGACTCATTTATTAATGTTAACTTTGCAAAGTTTCCTTCTCAAGGACCCTTCCTTCTCTCTGTCCTGCTCACTTCCTTCCTTGCCCCCTTCCCCCTTCCTTTAGCTTTATAGTACTAGCAGAGTACCTTGTAGTTTCTCAGTATTATTACCATGTAGTTGTTGTTGTTAGGTGCTGTTGAGTTGGATCTGACTCACAGTGACCCTCACAGAGTTTTCAATGGCTGATTGTTTTGAGATTGCTTTAGGAATGGATTGCCACGTCCTTCTCCTGTTTTTTTTTTTTTTTTTTGCTATGCTGGGGATCAATCCTAGGTCCTTAAAGAGTGCAGAGCAACACTGTACCAACTGAGCTAAACCTCAGCCCTATTATTGCCATTATTGTTGTTATTAGGTGCCATCGAGTTGATATCCAACTCATAGTGACCCTACATGCAACAGGTAAAACACTATTGGTGGTGCTTCCCTGCTATTCCTAGGGATTTTGATAGCTGATTTTTTTTTTGGGGGGGAGGGGTAGTGAGTTGCCAGGTCCTTCTCCTAAGCCTACAGCACCTGGTGTTCCCAGGCAGTCTCTTATCCAAGTACTAACCAGGACTGACTCTGCTTAGTTTCCAAGATCTGATGGAATCGGATGCCCCAGTGGTATGGCTGCAAGCTATTATTGCCATAGTTTGTTTAAAATGTTCTGAATGCATTTAGGGCAAATTAGGGAGCATGATCTCTTCTGAGTTTACAGTCAGTCTGGTATTCATGCTCTAAGGAGCGTCATAAACAAGCCTGGCATGATTGCCCACTTGTTTTGGACACCTGGTAGTTAGATATCCTTTGAGAGGCAATCATTATGGTTTCAGGCTCACTCTCATCTGTTAGACCTTATTCTCAATCTAGAAGAAACAATACATGACAATTAAGGAGACTTAGAGATGTGGAGGAATGTCTGATAAAATAGATAATGGAGAATCATTAATTTTTATTTTTCCTGGAAAAAAAAATCCCTCCACAGGACGTCTTTAGACTATTACATTGTTTCACTGAAGGACTTAATGATTATTTTGTACATTTATTAGCTTTCTTTATTTTGAGAGAAGAATTACAGCTGGAGTGGGAGGAAGGGAGAAATTTAGTGCTGAAAATCAATGGAGCAAGGAATGAGGAAGGAAGGAAGTAATTGCTGGGATCTATTTGTAGCTAGGGAAATGGAAGGAAGAATGGAAAGAGGAGAACTAAGCAGGATAGATAGCCAAATATTAGGGTGGAGTCTAAATCTGAATGTCATTTGGCAAAGTGATTACATTTTTGGTTCTTTTACAGAAGGTTTTAAAATGATTGGAGTGGGTGGGGAAACTCCACTAGAGATGATGCTTAAGTGTTGGAGAAATATAACGGAAGTTGACTTGAGTGACTAAAGTGGGATGAAACAGAATTAAAAAGAATTCTTTTTTCTATGGCAGTAACTTGCATTTCTTATATTGCTATATTGAGTTCTCTAATGTGCTACCAAATAGTTTGTTCAGTGTAATATAAATAATCTCCTTTTTGATCAATAGCTTGCTTCCCCTACCCCCTCCTAAGTTGCTTCTATTAGTTATTGTAGCCCTCCCCTCCTCTTCCCCAACTTGTTCACCACAGAGGTATCAGGATATAGAAGATGTGACTGATTCCATGAGCTGCATAGAAAAGCAATCCTATCACTTTATGGACCAAGTACACTTGGGTGATTTTTGTGCACACGTGTATACTCTTTTCCTTTAGAAAAATGTGCTTGTGCAGAAAGTTTCTTGTGTTGCTACAGTGATCTCATTTCTCTTGAGTAGTCTTTATTATTCATTATATTTTGGTAACAGTGGATATATGTGCTGTCCAGGTCATTTCAAATTATTTTCCATCTGTTTGGCTCCCAAAAAGAGTAAAGTCATTTGGGAATTAATTTTATGATTGGAAAAGAAACTCTCCTTCTTAAAGACACCTCTGTTTACCTTTGGGTTGTCGTATCAGTTGCATTATTTCCTGACCTGGAGCTGAGCCACCTCTGACTTAAGCGCTAGAACTGAATTGTGTCAGCATTGCTACTTAAGGGGTTTATCCTAATCCAGGCGTCCTTGGATTGTGCCGTGCCAGCGAGTAAGGTGGTAGCGATCCCAGGCCTGGGCTGCAGGTGTGAGTTCAGAGGAGCTCTATGAGTACCCTATGACTCCATTACTGGTAAATGTGCGTTGGTGTTTTCTTGGGATGCTCTGTTTTGATGGTGTGAAGGGGTAGTGGAATTAATGTTCTTTAATGGTATCATTCTCCTAGATTGGAATGAGTATCAGAATTCTGTCTCATGGGGTACAGAGCTGGTTGAGATACCCTGCAAATTTGACTTTTTGGTAACTGAGTTGGCCAGGTTGCTTGGAAGATAAGCTTATATTTTACTTAGCCATATCCTAAAGGTTGCATATCACTGTTACAAATTATATTTGAGAAGTTCCAGAAGAATAAAATGATAGTAGATTTCTTGTCTTATGGCTCAGTTGTGATAGTCACAGCTGCTGCTTTCCTGGATGGGTGCCCTCACTGTTCCAGCTGTTTCTCTTTTTTATCTCTATTGTCTGCGGTGATTTCAGTAGAACTTGAACAGTGAAAGGAAAACGACCTTCCCTAACCTGCTATTATAAATGTTTTGCACAGAGGAAGGATTATAGTAATATCTATAGTTATAAAAAGCACCCACTCTTCCTCATCTTTATTTTTGTTTTCCTCTATAAATTGGAAATTCAGCTGTGAGGTGCACTTGGAAAAGAGGGTACCAAGAAGAAAGTGTGTTTGGAAAAAAGAGCTCCATTTGAGTAAAGAGTAAAGGGCAAATTCATTTAGAATTATGAGCTCATCACCTAGTTGATTTAATAGGTTCATGCAAATGAGCAATGCCTGGCAGATATCCTTTGCCAGGAGAGGCCTTTCTGCTTTTTCTAAGGATATTTATAAAAAAACTGATCTCCCTTTTACTTTGCTCAGTTTAAAATTTCTTAGATTTTTATAATATCTCTACAATATAGGGTTGTTGAAGACGTTTTTTGAGTTCCTCTCATATCTAAAATTAATGTGATTGCAAAGGATTATATCCTCCAAATATATTAACCTAGCAGTTATTTCTAAGCCATTTCTAGTTTTCTTCTTGATTTTCTTGGACTTCAATAGATTTTTGAAGATAGGGACCAATTAGGTCAGTCTTAACCCAGGAGAAGTAGTCATGTGAAGTAAAGATAGTAAATTGTACACTCCTTATGTTTTAATGTGAATCATAAAAGATGACCTAAGATTTCTCATAATGTGCTAGAGTAATATCTGTTCCATTAGAATGCCATTTAATTGAATATTATAACAACTTAGTTGAATTGTTAAGATGATTATCTTGGATAATAGAAAAATAAGATTATGGTGCCTAGAATTGTTTGAAAACATGGGCGTGCTGGATTTCTTTTCTCTCTTTCTTTCTTTCTTTCTTTCTTTTTCTTGTTTTTTTTTTTTTTGAGACAGGGTCTTGCTAAATTACACAACCTGCTTCGGTCTTGAGCTTGCGATCCTCCTGCCTCTACCTCCCAAGTTGCTGGGATTATAGGCATGTGCCACCGTGCCTGGCTTTGGATTTCTTTGCTTGTTTTAGCTTTATTTTTTTTCTACGCAGTTTACACTAACCATAACTGTATGCAAAAGAATGTGTTGATTGCTATGAAGGATGCAGAGAAGGGTAAGACCGACTTGCTCAGTGGAGTGGGTAGAATTGGTGCTTAGGTAGGTAGGGCTTATCCTGTAGAACAGGGGCTGGGCTTTAGCTCAGTTGGTAGAGCACTGCGCTGCAGTCTCTGAGGTCCTGAGTTCGATTCCCAGCACCACAAAAATGGGAGAAGGACCTGGCAATCCACTCCCAAGGCAATCCCAAAAGAGTCAGCCATTGAAAACCCTATGAGGGTCGCTATGAGTCGGATACCGACTTGACGGCACCTAACAACAACAACAACAACATCCTGTAGAACAGTCCTGAGCTCTCGAAGAGGTAGACAGGGCTGTGGGATCCAGAGAAGGGAAGGATGGTATTGAGCTGGGGTTGGTAGGAAGATCTTTAGCAAGGTCATAGCCTGGATTCTGTCTGATGGTGGCCGTGGTGATGATGATGTGCATTCTACTCAGCTGACTGTTTTATGAGAAGAGGTCTGAGGAGTGAGCCTGGAGACTCAGTGGCTTTTTTCCCCCGAGTGATAACATTTATCCTGGGCAGAACTGAGCAGAACATTTATCCTGGGCAGAACTGAGCAGAAGAACTGAAAGACAGTGAAACCAGATCCTGGAAGACTCTGAATTTCAGGAAGAGGAATTTGAGTTTGCTTTCTCCAGGCAGTGGAGTCACTGAGGTTTTCCAGTTAGGTGAATGATGTGGTCAGAGCTGGAGTTGAGGAAGATTAGTTGGGTAGCAATGTTCTGTTGTTGTTGTTGTTGTTGTTGTTGTTGTTGTTAGGTGCCGTCAAGTTAGTATCTGACTCATAGCGACCCTCGTAGGGTTTTTAATGGTTTAGCAATGTTCTAGAGGGATTCAAAGAAGGACTGACCAATTATTTTTGAGAAAAAAATAGGTATAAAAACTTACCTGCTGGTAACTTATTTACTAGCTTTATTTACTTTGATCAGAGTCTGTTGTTTGTAAATATGACAGCTTTCCCCACCATAATACAAAAGCCATCAAAATGGTTTTTAGGTCACTGCCCACTGAAGATAGCTGAGCATGTAAACATCAGGTAAAAATGTAGACTGATCAGTTTCCTGTTTATGATCTTTCTCCGTCCAATACATTCAGATATTTACTCTTCCTCACTCTTGCCATTCCTTCTCTTTGTTTTTTCCTGAAGCATGTCTTGTTTTGCTTTTGTTTTTGTTTTGCTGTGCTGGGCCTGGAAGTGCAAGCCCGGCAAGTGCTCTACCACTGAGCTACATCCCCTGCCCTCCCAAGGCATTTCTTAAGCTACTCTTTTACCTTTGTTTTGAAAATCTTTCTTGGTTGAATAAGAGTGAGCATATCCTGATGTTCCCTTTATCCCTAATTAATTAAGCTTTGAGTTCCATTTTTTGTGTGCTGTTGTAAGGAAAGTTCTTGTCTCAGTTTTGAAAATGCTTTATCTTTAATACAGATGAACATTGTTTGATGTGGATTGTCTTGAGATTCAGTGTATAAATATTTTGGAAAGAAAGTCTCATAACTGTTGAGTTGGAATTGAAATTCAGTTCTGCCTGATACTGAGTCATTTTATATCTCTAAGCTCCAGTTTCCTTACCTGTAAAAGGAAGACTTGGTGCTTTTTTCCATAGAGTGGTCGTGAAAAATTAAATTAGTAATTTGTTGGCATGGCTTTTTTATTAGCTACCTTTTAAATAGTGGGAATTATAGAAATACAGTGCATATAAATCTCAAAAATGTAGTCCAGTGAATTAGTAATTTTATTTTTTGAATTTTTTGTTATCTTTGCAAATGAAATATTTACGTTACTTAAGAAAGAAGACATTAAGCTCTTACATGTTGTAATGAGTGAAACTTGTGCCCTAATAGTTTCTTTTATTTTTTTTCTACAGACTGTCAATTCTACATTTTTAGTTTTTTTTTTTTTTTTTTTAATTTTACTGCCTTCTTCCTCTGAAATGCAATATCCCTGTAGTATTTTAGATGAAACATTGTTCTCTTTGTTAGGGCAAAAGAAGTGGCTTTGTCACTCCTTTGAGACATTCTGCAGATGCCATTTTGCAGTTCTGGAAAATATGTCCCTGTCTTTCTTGTGCTGAGTTGTGTGTGTATTGTGCTTGGTATTTTAATGAAGTTGTAGAGAAAATTTAACAGTAATACTTGTCATATGCTAACAAAACAAGGGCTCTTTGTTGATCTTATGTTAATATACGTGTTCCCTGTGTGGTCTCAAAGTAGATCTCTCTTCCACTTAGATGTGACCTCAGATGGTTGATGCTTTTTGACTAACTTCATAGGAAACTGTTAAAACAACTACTGACAAGGAACTCTAAGCCTTTTGTTGATGTGTATTGCTTCTTAAAAATCTCTTTAATTTACCTGCTCTTAATAGCGCCCTAAGTGGCAAGTATATACTCTCAATTTGCTAAATGATTTTAATCCTTGTATTAAGAAGAAATGGGGGCAAAAATCTCTTGGGAAATTGCTTCAATAAAATCCAGGAAATTCCTTTCATTCTTTTGAATCCACTCAAAATCTAACTAAAAAAAAAAAAAAAGTCCTCTGATGCAACAGTGTCTGAAAGCATGTGCTTCTTAGAGTCCAATGATTTGCATATCATGCCAACCTCAGGGAACATTATGAATGTACCTCTGTGTCATAGGTAAATGTATACCACATGACACAGTACCGGCTTATTATGACTTTGCTAGGACTTTCTCATCTTGTTTTTATTGCCACTAAAATCGCTAAGCAGAAATAAAGAAATAAAGGAAAAAACCCTTACATTATCTTGAAGGACTTTAAATTTTTTCTTAATTACAACAACGTATGTTAAATGCAGAAAACTTGGTAACAGAGAAATAAAGCACTATTTACCAGGGCCCACATGTCAACAATAACTACTGTTACTAGTTTGAACATTTCCAGTCTTATCTGTGGATATATACATATGAGTTAAGACAATAACATTCTCCTTTTAAACTTGCTTATTTTCTTTTGGTATAATAGTGAATGTGTCTCTGTGGATTGTTAATGTAGAGCTTACTTTTGGAAATGTTAACTTGTAGGGCAGTCATTCAGTAGATGGACTTGTTTGAAAGTTCACAGATGGGAGCAAGTGTGCACATTTGTTGCCTATAGCTATGGCCAGAAAGGGATAGTGTAATCATTTTGGATGTTTTCTAGCATCATAAAAGTCTAGCAAGTCTAGCATGTCTATGTTATAACTGTTAAGAAGCCCTTGAACTAATGAGCTGATCACACAAGCATGGAGAGCTAGCTTGCTGACTTCTGCTAAGGGCTGAGTCTGTTGTGACCCGATTCTTGTCATCTGTGCAAAAGTACACAGGGATTACAGTGTTTGTATATGTGAGGGCATCAGCTGGGCTAGTTTGATATAATGATTCCAAGGCCTGTGTCATGGCATTCCATGTGTTTCTTTTAAAGGTAAATATACTAATGGTGCAGGACAGATCTTGTTACAATAAACTTCATGGCAGAAGCAAACTCTTTCTTTATGCAGATGTTCTTATATAACTAGAGGTCTGAGTGGAAGAAATCCCCCTAAGGGGGACTGATGGATTCTAGGCTAGTCCTCCACAGAAAAGAAAAAGTGACATAAACTTCCTTATTTTATCCTGGGATACAGTCAGAAGGATATTTACATTTGATATACAGAAAATAGAATAGAAAAATTTCATTATCTAATTAAAACTGTTTATTCAGCATTTACTGAATTAATATATTTAGTATAGTTAAACTGGAATTATGTAGGATAATGGAAGGAGATAGGAGGAGATTGGAGGGAGGATATGAATTGATTCCAAATCATGACTGAATCCACACTACTTGAATAGAACTAGTCAAAATCATTAAACTGGGGTTGGCTCTGCAGAGAGGAAAGGACTAGGCACATCATGATGAAGGCGAAGTGAGGTGTGACAATTAAGTTGGTTGTTATGAGGGGTACATCTCAGCCCTTTGGTCTGGTATATATATGTGTGTATACATACTTGTATATGTTTGTGATTTATAAATGCATATTTCCTTTTAGTGCATATAGTCATAGATATGGGGTTAGTGTTTAGCTCAGTTGGTAGAGTGCTGCTCTTCGCATTCTTCAAGCCCTGGGTTTCATCCCTAGCACCACAAAAAACAGAAGGACCTGGCAGCCCACTCCCAAAAACAATCTTGAAACAACCAGCCATTGAAAGCTCTATGAATATCAGAGAAGCACTGACAGTGCCGGGCATGGCACATTGTTGGGGAGTGTATCATTATGTTGTAAGTAGGGTTGTTATGAGTTGGACCCAACCCAACAACAACAACAACAACAACAACAACAACAATAATCATAGATATATTTGTCATATATAGTTCAGCTTTCATAAGGACAACTGCAGACATGGTCCTTCCTTCACCTAGGGCAGACCATACAATGCCCTGTTGGTCTGCTGCGCTGAGAGGCAATGTCTTGTCTTATAGAACACAGTTTAAAGGTGCTGTTCATTCCTCCACTTCCACTTCTCTCCAGCCTTTGTCAGTGGTGAGCCTCATCTTTATGTCTGCAGGATGTACTGTGGCCTGCACTGCCCTTTTGTGTGGCTGGATCACATTTTGTAGGTAATCAGTTGTGTGGTTCATAGAGTGTGGATGATCAGTAAGTGAGAACAGTGATTGTGGTGGGCCTCAGCTTGTCCCCTGTGATTCCTGATTAGATCTTCCTGCCCTTTGTTCTGGGAGGATTTCTTTCATCTACCCTGGTACATCTGGAGGCCATTTTGGAAATGGGCTATGTTATGCCTAGCCCATATTAGTTCACACCTTGACATCCAGCTTATTTGCATATCCCTATTAGGTTGGTTTATCTTCTGCCAGATTTGTCTTTCACAGCCTTGTGATTTGTGAATGTGTACCATAAACTCAAACAACTTCACTGGGTTCTCCATAAGCCCACCTTTCATTCTGGATATTCTGTGGCTTATAAATCAGTGACAGAGCTATTAGGTTTGGTCACATATTGCCTATTTTTAACCTTTTACCTGGAAGTGTGTGTTTGATATTTTCTTTTTCCTTAATGTAGACATGGGAAGTGGACAGTCTAGACTTGAGATGAAAGTCAGCATTAGTAGATGTGGAAGCATAAAGATTACTCATTTCATGTTGAGGAAGCTGGTGTGGCTGGAGTTCAGGGGTTGTGAGGAGTGAGAATTGAAAACAGAAGACAGGCTGCAAAGCTGAGTTGGAGCCAGCTTGTTCTGAACCCAGGGGATTGTACTGGTGAAATTGGTCTCCATCCTATAGAACCTGCAGAAATCACTAGAAACCTTTTTAAAATGAGAATTACTGTTATTATTTTTATGGTGCTGGGGATCTAACCAGGGCCTTGCACTTGGTAGGTAAGTGCTCTGCCACTCAGCTACCCTTCCAACCCTATTATTTTTGAAGGAAGAGATCATAATTATAAATGTCTGTTTTAGATATATAATGGGTTTTCTGGGGGATTCTGTAATTTCTTTGGCCGAGGAAAACCTTATTTCATACTTCTTTTACATGTAGGTGCTAGATAATACTTCTGACTCTAGTAATTTTGTATTTCTCTCTGTAGCAAAATCTGGTGGCAAGAACTTTCCTTTTTTTTGATGTTATTTATTACAAAGGTGACTGGGATCAAATATTTAATTGTAAAATAATTAATTTTATTGTACCAGTTAAGTACATTGTATTTACTACAGAACAAACATATGAAGTTTGTAAATACTGATTTAAGGAGCTATCTTTGGCATTTGTTGCTATTTATTATGAAACATATTTGTGCCCAGTTTTACTGTTAGGATGGGATTCAAAGGTAAATAAGAAGATTGAGCTGCTGAGTTCACAGTAAGACAAATTGATACTAAGAATTCAAAATGATAATGTCAGTAGTAGAAATACATATATGGTAAAGCAAAGTGAGCCTAGATAAAGAGAGACAAATGACACCTATACTAATTATTATTTTTTTTTACTGTGATTTAGTAATAGCAGTTAGTGTTTAATGAATTAGATGTAAGGACTCATTAATTCATCACATATTTCTTTGCCTACCTATTACATGGCTGGGATTTAGCTCAGTTGGTAGAACGCTGTGCTGCAGTCTCTGAGGTCCCCAGTTCAATTCCCAGCACTGCAAAAATGGGACAAGGACCTGGCAATCCACTCCTGAGGCAATCCCGAAACAGTCAGCCATTGAAAATCCTATGAGGTTCTCTATGAGTCGGATACCAACTTGATGGCACCTAACAACAACAACCTATTACATTCCAGGTACTGTATTATGCTATTGAGGATATTAATGTAAGACTCAAGTGTTTGCCCCTAGGAATCTGAACTCTTACATGGAGAAGTACCTAGTTTCAATAGCAATTTAGTGGTATAAAGAAAGGCAGGCTAGGAACTAGGAATTGTCTGAAAAATTGTGGATATATAATATTTTTCTGACTTGAATCATTTTGCTTAATATTTAATGGACTTTTACCTTGTATCAAATATGATAATGCAAATCCGTTTGTAAATTGCTGTTTTCATAGTTGATCAGTAAATAATGAATGAATGTACCTTTTGTGTAAGAATAGATTTTTTACAAATTGGTATTCAACAGAACATTTGTATTATTTGCTATTGACTTTCCCTTCATGGAAGAGATACTTTTCTTTGTTTTTCTTTTTTTTTTTCTTTTCTTTTTTTCCAATTGAAACTTCCAGGAAGTATTACTCTTCTAGGATTTCTGTCCAAGCACTTTTCTGAAGCCAGTGGGTGGGTTGTACATTTAGATCCAAGAGAAACAAATTATAACCATGGATGTGAACTTTTCACAGTCATCTCAGAACAAAAGTCTGAAAAAAAATACTTTTTATGCTTTTCTTTTATAAAGGCTAAATCTCTTTCTGAAAAGAAATAAGACAAAGATAACATGTTTATATATATATTCTTCTATTGTTTTTATGTTCTCTAGTAATTAGAATACTTCAAGATGTTCATTGAACATTTGGGGACACAATTTTAAATCTTAAAAACTAGTAGAAGTACATACGTAGAAGCTTTTGGGTTGGGTTGGAAGTTCAAATAACATTGGACATAGTTGTTTTAAAGCACATAGGTATTTTGGGAGTCAAGGAATAAACATATTGTTATGATAGATTTATGAAGGTAAGCAAAAATTATATAGATGCTCTAAAACTTCCTACTGTGTCAAACATGAGTTAGACATGTTGAAAGTGTCTTAATTTTTATTAAATTAGAATGTAAATTAGTGAAAAAATTAGGAATGACTGAAGGCTCTGTAAAGACCCTACAAATGTATACTTGGTATACTACATCCAGTTAAGCCCCTCCCACCCCTTGTGAGGTGGGCTGGGATTTAGCTCAGTTGATAGAGCGCTGTCCTGCAGTGTTCGAGGTCCTGAGTTTGATTCCTACCACTCCCAAAATGGGAGGACATGGCAAGCCACTCCAGAGGCAATCAGCCATTGAAAACCCTATGAGGGTAGCTATGAGTGAGACATGACTCCATGGCACCTAGCAACCGTATCAACCCCATGTGAGTACCATTGTGTAGATGTAAAAGAAAGCTATGTTAGGTACATGTCACTAACGTGGTAGATGAGGAAGGTGGAAATAAGGGTAGAAAAGGATAATACCACCATAAATCAACATATTCTAGGTTTAAAGCAATTGGTGTTTTCAAGTCATGGACTTAAACCAAGATTATATATGTTACCAAAATTTACTTGTGTAATTAATTAGGTCGTAAGCACCTTTAGGACATTTAATTATATGCTTTATACCTAGTGTGCAGATGACGCTTATTTGTATTATTGTGAGGTCTTTGTCTAGACTTTTATACAGACGTTTTCCCCCTTCACTCTTGGACTAAACAGAGTCACTAATTTCTACTGTCTAAGGCTATCTCTTTATCCTCACAATTTGTTCTGTACATAACAGCTTCCTTTTTCATAACATTCCTCTTGTTTCCAACCCTTGTCTTTAGAGTAGGTATCTTGTGCATAGCATAGAGTTGAGTTTTGCATTTCTATTCAACTGATAATCTCTGCCTTTAAATTTGTGCCTTTAGATCATTTACATTTAATTACTAGCATGGTTAGGCACCACCTTGCCATTGTTTTCTGTTTCTCTTATCTGTTCTTTGTTTCTTTTGCCTCTTTTCCTGTCTCCTTCTGGATTAATTGAATTCTTTTCTCTGATTTTATCCCCATTATTGATTAGTTATCTCTGTTTTATTGTTGCTGTTGCTACTGTTATGTGCTATCCAGTCCTGTCCAGACTTACAGTGACCCTCATGGGGTTTTCAATGTCTGACCGTTTTGGGATTGCCTTGGGAGTAGACTGCCACATCCTTCTCCCAGTTTTGCTGTGTGGGGAATCGAACTCCGGACCTCAGAGACTGCACAGTGGCATTCTACCAACTGAGCTAAATCCCAGCCCATTGTACTGTTACCCAACCTAAATTCAATTCATTAACTTGCCTTCAACACCCCTGCTTCTCTTTTGCTAACTATTTCAGTGAGTGGCTTTGCTATCCAGTTAGTATTTATCTTTTTTCTCTCTCCCTCAGCTCCTATATGTCTTCAGTCACGTGCGTTCTTACCATTCTGCTAATTGAATTTTTTGAATTTATCCACTTCATTACACTGATAAAGACCTGTTCAGCTGCTATAACTTGAACCAAGATGAACTCTTTCTTTCATGGCCCAGTTTATTTGGTGGCCAAAGAAGAAACACAAGTTCCAGCATTGACAAAGAACTTAAAGTTTTTATTGTGGTCTCTTGAAAAATAAAAGAAGCTTCATTATAACAGTACAACTTTAAAAAGTTTCTCTTCCTCACTGTATTTTCTAATTCTTCCTCAGAATAGTATAGAACAGCCCTCAGACTCTCTTTCCTAAGCTGATCTCTGCTCTAAAAATAAATACTAACAGTTCCAACTTGAATCTCTCCTGTGTTGTTTTCCTGTTCTCTACTAACTCAGTCCATTACATAATAAATTAGTCAAGCTGCTTTCAAAATTGAAATTATAAAGGCATAATTCCCTTTGAGTGGGGAGAAGAAGTTGTGGCTACTCATTTGTTAATATTTTGTTTTATTTTACTTTACCCAATTTTATGGAGCTTGTAACCCCATGGAGGAGAAAGACAAGTAGAGTCAATTGGGAGGTAGAGAGATGGTTCAGCAGAGTACATAGGCAGTATATTTACCACAAGCAGTTATCACTTCTGTGTTAAGGATTGGCACCTAATGAGCTCTCAATAATTATTGGTAAATGAATAAATGCTTAAGGAATAATCTGATATTGGATTTCTCATTCCTTGTTCTCAGCACTTCTCTTGCACTGTTGAGTTAGTTCGTAGCAGATTTTCCTTTGGTGGATTAATTTTATCACTGGGACTTTGTTTGAAACATTTTCTCATTAGACATGTAGATGAGTGTGGCTGCTTGAAAAGGTAAACTCCCATCTACTATGTCAAGTTCTTAGAGCACCTTGAGCTCTCTTGTTATACAGACTTTCATCTAGTTCTGGTTCCTTTGGATGCCTTGTCATAGTCCTGTCACTCACCTGTCACCCCTTTAAAGACTGTCTTTTAAGATGCTTTTTCTCTTTTAGCATATTATGAAAACTCTTAAGGAATAATCACTTGTTTGGAAATAAGGTATAAAATTAATAATAGTAACAAATGAAAGAATTATGCATTCTTTATTATATTTGAGGTGATTCCTAAATTATCCCTGTCCTTGATTTTCTCTCCAAGAATTTAGAGGTCACTTTACTTCAAACTCACTATGCCTAAAAGTTCGAAACATCTTGTAGACTCTTCTAGTCTCCTGGGCTTAACCTTGGCATTAATTTTTAGTTTTTTCTGTTCTTTATCCCCTATTTAGACATCAACTCTAGAGGATTATTTTTCCTAAAATTTATTTAATTCCAAGCCCTGATCTGATGTTACCACTGCTGTTTCTGCCTGAGTCTGTTCATGTTGCTTTCCATTTGGATTCATTCTGCTTTTGCTGTCTGTCCTCAATCTGGGGTTCCCAAAGTTATCTTCCCATAGTGACTTCAATGTATTTTTCACCATATTAAAAAATGTTGTATGACCATCACTACTACCTCTGAACATTTTTATCGTCCTTAGAAGAAACCCTCTACACCTTAAGTGGTCTCTCCTACACCCCTTTTTTCTTAGCACTTCTGAGCCTGACGTACCATTGTATATCCACACCAATACTGTATGATGGTTCTAATTTCTCCAAATCCTTACCAACATTACTTTTCTTTCTTCTTCTAATTCTTTTTTCTTAAAATAGTCTTAAAATAGTCTTGAACCCAGTAGGGTTCAAGAGATATCTCAGTGTGATTTTGATTTTGATTTTCTAATGTCTAATGGTCTCCAGCCATACTACCCTGGCATCTGATCCCATTGGATCCCGGAAGCTGAGCAGGGTTGGGCCTGGTTAGTACTTGCCAGAAAGCCACCTGGGAACACCAGGTGCTGTGGGCTTGGGAGAGGGACCCAGCAACCCACTCCCAAAAAACCAATCAGCCATTGAATACCCTATGAATATCAGGGAAACACTAACAATACTGTTTTGCCTGTTGTATGTAGGGTCGCTGTGAGTCAGATACCAACTTGACGGAACTTAACAACAACAACAAAAACAACAATGTTCCTATTTACATCTATGTTTCCTTGTAAAAGTTTTATAGTTTTTGCTCCTGTATTTAGGTAGGTATTTGATCTTTTCTTGAATTAAGTTTTGTCTATAGTGTGAGACAGGGATTCACATTCATTCTTTTGCATATGGATGTCCAGTTGTCCAAATACCATTTGTTTAAAAAAATAATAAAATGTTGTTTGCCTATTGAATAGACTTGGTCTCCTTATTTTTATATTTTCACTTCTATTCCATTGATCTATATGTCTATTCTTATGTTATCATGTTTTGATTATCTAGCATTGTAGTAATTTTTAAAAGTAGGAAGTGTGAATCTTATTATATAGTCCATTTCAAGATTAGTTTGGCTGTTTGTGATCTTTTGTAGTTCATATGAATTTTAGGATTTCCTTGTCCATTTCTGCAAAACAAAAACAAAAACAGCTAGGGATTTTGGTAGGGATTGCATTGAATATGTAGATTAATATGGGAGTACTGCCATCTTTAATACTATTAACTGCTTTGAATCCATGAGTATAAGTTGTCTTTTCACTTCTGTGGATCTTCTTTAATTTCTTTCCATAATGTTTTCTAGTTTTTAGTGTATAAATCTTGTAATTTCTTGGTTAATTTTATTTCCGTGTGCTTTGTTCTTTTTGAAGCTAAACGGAATCATTTTGTTTGGGGGTTGTTCATTGTATAGAAATACAACTGATCGGTGCCTCCTGGTGAACTTCGAGGGCAGGTAACTGGGTGGATTTATCTACATCCCTTAGTGAGACGCTGATGCAGCTCAGAGACCCATCAGCGGGTGAGTCTGCAGATTCCAGGAAGAGGGAGGATAGGGTAGAGGAGACATTGGACTGATAGTGCTTGCCCCTGCTGTCTGGAGAACAGGTGCCCAGCATGCTGGGAGCAGGACTTCTAAAAGGGAAATATGTCTGGAGGGCTGGTGGTGCAAAACCTTTTTGCTGGCTATATGTGGGGTCTCCGGAACCAAAGGAACACACAAATCATTTTAAAATCGAAAGTGAGATGAGACTAAATTCTACTTGGATAAGGGATATGCTTATGTGTACAAAGCAAAAAACAAAACAAACAAACAAACAAAAAACAGTACAGTGACTCCTGATGGCAGGCTGAACAAAATCAGAGTAATGTGGTGAAAGGAAACTCATGCCGATGGAAACAGTGCCATGGTTCATGCCAAATTCCATAGCAACCTTCTTAAGGCCATTCAACACAGAATCTATGTGATCCTGTACCCTTCAAGGATTTAAACAATTGAAAAGTAAGTAAACATAAATAGATTTGTAAAAAAAGAAAAAGAAAACGTCAACTGGTTTTTGTGTATTGAACTTGTATCCTGTACCTTTGCTGAGCTCGTTTATCACCTTTTAAAAAATCCTTTAGGTTTTTCTAAATATAGGATCATGTCATCTGTAAGTGGAGATAATTTACTACTTTCTTTCCTGTTGGATGCTTTTTATTTATTTTTCTTGCCTAATTGCTTTGGTTTGAACTTTTAGTATAATGTTAAGTAGAAGTGGTGGGCCCTTACTTAAATTTTTTTAGGTAGGGTTTTGCTAATTTGTACAGGTGCCTCTGACCTCAAACTTTGCTCCTGTTTCAGCCTCCTACGTAGCTGAGATTATAGGTGTACTCCACAGTGACTGACTGTAGTTTTCTTGTGATGTGTTTGCTTGGGTTTGGTAGCACCCTCATACAGTGAGCCAGGAAGTGTTTGGGGTTTCCTTTTGGGAATAATAAATGTGATCTAAAATTGTTTGTGGTGATGGTTATATAACTCTGACTAAACTAAAAGCATTGAGTTGTTCACAAAATGGGTGTCTTATATCTCAGTAGAGTTGCTCCTTACATGCATTCTTCAGGCCATAGTTCTTATCCTGACTTTCAAAGTCCTCGACAGTCTTCCCAGTGATCATATTTCAGCATTATCCCTGATTTATCTTTGTATGTAACTCAGATTTAGTGACAGTGGCCACCTCTCTGATGTGCTCACCACCTTCCATTCTCCTAGATCTACCAAGAACATTTTGTACATCTTGCTTGTTCCCTTTGCCCAAGGATTGTTCCCACTGCTCTTGAATGCTCCTGTCCCTCCTTCCCATTGAGGCAGTCCAACATTTCTTTCAAAGTTCTATTCAGATTTCTTCCATTTATAGCTCTAGCCTGCAATAATCTCTTATTCCCGACCCTTTAAATCTGGTGCTTATCTCAGTTAACAAAATGTGGTCTGAACTGTTGTGCGTTTTCTTATTTAGACAATGGGTAGACTATTTAAAATCAGAACTGTTCTGGGAAATCTTGTACATATATTTACCTGTAATACTGGTAGACACATTCTTTTTCTTTCTTTTTTGCAGTACTGGGTGTAGAACGCTGGGCCTTGAGCGTGCTAGGCAAACACTCCACCACTGAGCTGTACTCCTAGCACTCCCATTTTTAATTTAGAGACAGGGTCTTGCTGAGTTGTGCAGAGTGCCTCTGGCCTTGAACTCATGATCCTCTTGCCTCAGCCTCTCAGTAGCTGAGATGACAGGTATACGCCAAGGCTGACACATTCATTCTTAAAATCCATGTGTAGTCCACTTACAAGATTGTAGGGATGGCTTTTCATTTGGACTTTGAATAATTATCAGTGATTTGAAGTAAGGCCATTGACATTAATTGCCAAATAAGTGTCTGTTGACGTGTACCTGTGTGTTTGGAAAATAGAAAGAGCCACAGTTTACAGTTGTGTTTTACAATTCCCTTTATGTATCTATAAAATTTTTTTTGAGAAAATTTATTAGAGTAGAAACAGTTGTATAAAATCCTGCAGTGTGTAGTAAAGTTTGTGTGCAAATGTAACATGGGTAATTTTGTAGTACTAGGGGGTTAAGTCAGAAAGGTGAAAATGTTTTCATATAAAGGCTGCTTTTTTTTTTTAAGCACCTGGCTATTGTATATATTTAATTAGAAACAAAATATGACTTTGGACAAATTAGAAGATGATATTGCTGGGAGGCTGATGCAGGACTGAGAGTTTGAGGCCAGTCTAAAAACAAAACAAAACAAGTGATATTGCATCAGTTTGGCTGAGAACAAATATATATTTAATGCAGATTTAAGTTTCATTGTGTGTGTTTTTTTATTGGAAAATTTTAATGTACACTTAATATGATTCATTCTGACATGCTTTTCATTGTAATATTTCCATATGTGCATTATGTTGTACATTATTCATATAGTTCCCCCTTACCCTCCTGTAGGCCCCCCATTCAACCCCCCCATCAAAGACTTCTCTATCATTTACTTGTCTTTTTATGGTAATATTTTTCTATATATCCTTGGGTTCCAGTTCTGTTTAAGATAGAAACTTTTCCTTCAGTAAACTGTTTTTACCTTGTTAGAACTATTGCATGTATTTTCTAGGCCATTTATAATAACACTATTCTTAGCTTTTTTTTCTTTTATTTTGATCTGACCTTTCTGTAGGACTTTTCCTTCTTATAATTTTGATTCAGCTCCCACATATGAGTGAGAACATGTGGTGTTTCTCTTTCTGAGCTTGAGTTTGTTCACTTAAAATAATTTTCTCTAATTCCATCCATTTTGCTGTGAATGTCCTTATTTCATTTTTCTTGATTGCTGAGTAGTATTCCATTGTGTATACCATAGTTTTTTTTTATCCATTCTTCTGTTGAAGGGTACTTTGGTTGATTCCATATCCTTGCTATTGTGAAAAGTGCTGCAGTGAACATGGAGGTGCAGGTGTCTCTGTGGTATGATGACCTATCTCCCTTTGGGTAAATTCCCAGTAGTGTTATAGCTGGGTCATATGGTAGATCTATTTTCAGTTTTTTAAGATACCTCCATATTGATTTCCACAGTGGTTGGACCAATTTACAGCTCCACCAACAATGTAAGAGTGTTTCCTTTTCTCCGCAGCCTCGCCAGCATTTGTTGTTAGTTGTTTTATTGATCTTGGCCATTCTTACTGGTGTAAGGTGAAATTTAGGCTGCTTTTTGTAGTTGAGTGAGGTACAATTGGGAAGTTACATAAGCGTCATAGGATAATGTTAACGTATCTCACATAAAATAGAGTTGGATTCAAATCACCTGTCCAACTTATACATAGTGGTTAGGATGTTGAACAAGGGATTCTGTCCTCACTACAATGCTGGGAGGTTGAACATAGGGGCTCATGTGTGTAGGCAAGTGCTGTACCACTGAGCTGCATCCCCAGTTTTTAATTTTTTTTTTTTAAATCATAGGCTGCTTCTGGCCTTGGACTCACAGTCCTCCCATCTCAGCTCCCGGAATCTTTGGGATTACAGGCATGTGCCAGGATGCCGGGCAGTATTCTGTGCTTATTAAGGGAGTTATTTAATTTCTCTGAGCCTCATTTAAGTATAAAATGAACTTGATAACACTTATGTAGAGGAGTTTTGAAGTGTAAATGAGGATGCTTGTAAAACAGCTTGCTTA